>PNEQ01001963.1:19635-38915 GCA_003012365.1 Medauroidea extradentata | reverse complement strand
ATGCGTGTCTAGTATATATAGGGGTGCGCCAGCAGCAAATGGTCAGAGACGGCGTGCTGGTTGCCCTAGGGGTAGCATGTTAAGTTAAGTATTTTTCTGTAAATGTCACTATGCCCGATTAGTGATTGATTGATTAAAAGTAAAATCTATGGGTATGGTTAGTTTTGTTTTTGGTATTATTTTATTATTATTGTCATGGTTCATGTTGGTCTAAAAATTATTGTGAGAAATCCGCAATGAATTTAAGTTACTATGAGGACCAAGGTTTTGTCCATATTACAGTTTTGGAAAATTGTTTGAAACATTTGAGGAAACAATAATATCTTGGAATGTTCGTATACCAAAGGGGCGAGTTTGTTATCATTGATGTATTTGTGGTATGATTAATGTCTTGTATATCAAGGGGCGTAGTTATTATAACTGAAGGAATTGTGTAATAACTTTGTACCTGAATTTAATTGTTTTATATGGGTCTTTTTAAAAAAAATTTCTAAGATGCAAATATCTTGTGCCCACAAATAAATTACGAAACTTAAATAATATTGTTATTTTTTTCTATGTTTGTGAAAACATCCCTCAATTTTTTGCACCTGTAAAACTGTCTCCATCTTTTATTAATTGAACATCCATATTGGGTTTCAATTTGTTAGCCACAGTTCCTTCTTCCTCCCCCCCTGACCCATCCATCAGATCTTCCCTCACGCTGATACAATCTCTTACTCCCATGATTTTTTTACTTTCTAGCAAGGAACTAAATTTTTTTCCCTAAAACTTGTTGCAAAAATTGTAGTGCGTACTGTACACAAGGGCGCACTATACATGAGTATGTACGGTAGATATATTTTTGTAGTATTATTACTTTAACAGTATTCAGTTTAAACTTTTGTAATGTATGCATAACACATGGCAAATTGTAAACTGGCTTAGTGATGTATTTTGTACGTGTCTAATTAAATAAATAAACCGTCTTTTCTGAGGCTATACATTTTCAGACAAAATAATTTCTTGTTGCTCACTTTACTATGAATTGACTACTACTTGTATTGTTAATGTGTTCTGTCATGCTGTTTACTTTGATTTATTTATTATGAGGTTTGAGAGTTGTTCATGTTTACGGACTGTACCGATTTTAACTCTTAGAATTTAATGTAATTTAATTTATTTATAATATTTTTATTTTAATGAGACATTTTTAAAAAAATCTGAAGGTCATAAACCCTGACATCCATGGATTTTGTGAGTGTTTACTGTACATTGTATGTTTTTATTTTGAATCATTGCAGGCATGTTAAGGGTGGGGTTATAGTACAGTTATCTACTATATTTGTTGTATTCCATTTATTTGTGTATTTATTGCCAAAGGTTACCAAGTTTAGGGAATAAAAGGCTTGTATTTATTTATTTTAATATCACAAGTATTTTCAAAATTCAATCAGGGCATTATTATAATATTGTTAAAGTTAAATGGCCAGGGGGCAAGGTTGACTAGCTTTGTTGGGTTATGTCTATTTTGTGTAAACAAGGAGGGCAGGTGTGTCCTAGATTTGGCTGGGTTAGGAAATTTCCAGTGTGTCTTGGTGTGGGTTTGTCACAATATCTCGTGTGTTGTGGTTGGTGATAGAGAGAGGCTTCTAGAGACTTTGGCAGTTTGGATGTTTGTGATTGGCTAAGAGGTAACCGCACAATAGGTGTCAGGGTTGTTGGGCAGATTGATGTCGCCTTGTTTGAGAAAAAATCACATTACATACCAGAGTGGTCGTGAATGAGGGCTGCTGCCTCAAGTAACAAGGATATGTAATCAGGAGTGATGTACTTAACCTGCTCAATTAGCACCCATGCATCTATTTTCTGTTAATGTTGTAATTAGTGAGTTTTCTGACTTCTAAGCTTTCTTCTGTTGAAATTTGTTTTCTCTCGCGTATGGAAGGCCATGTAGGGTGTGGAATGCTGAGGCACTTCTTGTCTAAGGGCCATATCTGTAAACGGCTTTCAAATGATTACCAACTGCTCACCAATGCTTTCTCTATGGAGATAGCAGTTGGTTGTCATTCGAAAGCCGTTTATAGATATGGCCCTTCATGTTAGGCCTCTAGAATGTCTCTGTGTGCTGTGTTTTCATGTATCTACTCTGGTATTGCTGAATGTGTCAGATTTTTATTTTGAGACATGTAATTTCTAAAAGCTATGGTCACTGGTGGAACAGCGTCAATTGTGTACAACATGAAGAAAATCCTGGATTTTCCTTTCTTTTGTAACTGTGACAACAGTTTTCCTCCCTTGAACATATCTAATAGCAACTGAGTGGTGCTGAATACATTATGTCAAGAAGAATTCGTTGATACCTGGAGAGTGCAGTGGTGTGTACTGTACACCACTAAACTACAACAACATGGTTGGTCTTAGCTCTGTTGAACTGAGCTACTACACCAGTTTTGCTATGTATGTATTGCCTGGATTGCAACCAGAAAATAGTTTTGATCATTTCCTTGACTTTCTCCAATACTGAATTGTTTATTGGGGTGTATTGGCAGTTCACAAATTATAAATAAACTTCAGAGCATGATGTCACCTTAACATTAGTAAATCTTTAACTCCTGCCAATATATCCATATTTGTTCTGGGTGTGTCACTTAACTACAGTAAGGTCCTCAGTGTTGTCGTTATTCAAAACATTGAACTACAGCATTATATACAGTAAAACAAAATTTTTCCATAACTTTTATTAAAATGTTTGAAACATATTAGACAAACCCCTTTATCTCATTTACAGCGTATTAGAGGCACTCCTCTGTCTCGTTTAGAGTACTTATTGTTATTACATTTTTTACTTTTACGTTTTAAATCTACAGCAAAACCTTGGGTAACAGAACTTAAAGAGGGAAAACCATTTTGGATGAAAATTTTTTTAAATTTTTGATTACACACATACATATATACAGTAGAACCTCGATTATCCACGATAATGCATGGGATGAGATAGTCTTCTAATCGAATTTCATGATTGATCGAGTCATTAGTTTCTCTTATCTGGTGTCATGGCTCAAACATGGTTATTATCAACGGTAGTTGTTGCTATCTTATCTGATACCATGTAGCAGCCACTGAAATTATCTGACTGCTGCATGTCAGTCATACTTATGCTCTGAAACACAACTTTAATGAAAAAAAAATTTTTAACATACAGTACGTACTCTATTTGTCGCTTGAAGACGACCCCGCACATAAAATGAGACGTGATTTCGAAGGTACAAAATCTTGTTAAAAATAAAATTAATCCCTATCCGAAATATAACTTTTATCCTTTACCAAAAAAAAAATATTTAGCTGAAGGTATAAAGTAAGTGGGTTTTATGGGGCGCATAGACAAAGCAAGCAGCTGCTGCCTGCCGTGTGGTACTTGGCAACATTGGATTTAGCCAACAGTCTCCCCTTGCAAGGTCATCGCATGCCTGCACGCTGTTTCATTCCGCCCATCCAGCCCCCAGCTACTCAGCCACTTCTAGTAAATATAGCGCTCAATTAAAAAAATTAATTATTTATGTCGCTTTTACACATGCGTGCGAATAAGAAAATACGTAAATGTAATTGTCAATAAAAAGCTATATTCATTCTTTTTCAGCTTTCAAGATTTTTATTTTCTATTAGACAAGTAGAGGTACACATTAATCTACGGTACCTAGATCCTAGTTTTCTCCGCCCGAGTCTTGCTGATGAGAGAAAGGATCTCGATGTGTGCTCCAGTTGTATAGATTGGCAAGCGGCTCATGTGTCGCAGTGAGGAAAAAGTTGCCTGTGTCACAAATATAATACCCATTAAAATTATGAATGGTAAATTTGATCAAAAATATGGGTCATTTGTTTTGATTTGGGGCCGAACCCGTAATCTGCATGCCCTCTGCCCTCTTGTGTTGAAACCATTTTATTAAACAGGTGTCCGGGCTGCTGAAAGTTGATTCTTTCGTCCCCTTACAGTTAGTCCACTGTCTGCTGTTCAAGCAAATTGAAGATTTTTTTTTTCATAATTTTTTAGGATGTCTCGTATTGTTGTGTTTTTAACATCATACTTCTCTGCAGGTTTTGCAATTGTTTCCCCATACTGAAACCTTTCTATAATTTTAATTTTACTCTGTCTGGTTAATACCACTCACTTAAGTTTTTTTGCAGTTCCCGACATGATTCAGAACAACGTTTTACAACAGTGTTACTGCGTGCCAAATTCTGCCACTTAGTCCATCAGCTGTCGTGTGTGAGCACGTGCGCTGAACTCTAAACAAAGCTGCGCACAGTGCACGCATGCTGTCGCCTTTCTGCCACGTAAGAATATACACTCCGCTCACATGGACAAGCGCGCAGGAGAGGACAGTTTGTTCAGATTAAAATAGACTACTACCTCAAACAAATGGAAACAAGTGTACCTTACTTTATACTGTACATTAATAAACATAAATGTGAATGCTTAGCCAAATATATGTACGTAAACTTGAGCCGTTAATGGCCCAATATACTCTCTACTCAGCCGAAGGCCTCAAAAAAAAAAAAACACTCCGAAGGCTTAACCCCACGGATAAGCTCACACAAACAGGGCAAGACTCAGCAACACTCCTATCTATCCTTATAGATGTAGGTTGCAAGGGTAAAGTAACTGCATTCTTGAACAAAGAAAACTCGGGCAAAATCACTAGTCACCAATATATTCAGGTCCTTTTTTACATGTACAAAACATTACAATGTTAAGCCTACATCCAAAATGGTGCTAAATGCGCACAGTTCAATTTTATACACTCTCAAATCCTGTTAACTGCCCACCACGTACACAATAAAGGGCCAGATAATTATTACAATTACAACATCAAACGCATCGGGTTTTCCACCACAAAACCTTAACAACACTCATAACATTCCTAAAGGGTTTAGTTAGTCTCCAGCAATTTCAGTGAAATCAGAAGATCATAGAGATCATCTCCTTGTCTGAGGGCGACCTTTAATTTTAATCAGCTCATCGGCCTGCGCAATTCCAGGCACCTTAACATTGTTTGCCGTTATGCGGCTCTCCCGGCCTCGTTGACGGCTCCGCTTGACACACAGGAAAAAAGAAGGAAGCTAAAGTTTGCTATTTGCCCCAGTTGGATGGACCTTCAGGGCGACGATTTGGGTCGGCTCAGAAACAAGCAGGGGAGACTCACCCATTTCTCGTTGTTAATGCCGTCAATTAAGCGGACTCACCACACGACCGCAATGTCCCACGGCATTGCAATTTCCCACCTTGGCAAGCGAAGCAGAGCGCACACAGGAAGTCCTGGTTACCATCCGGCAGCACTCGTTAATCCTTTTTTCAAACTGAGGGTGGCTTCCCCTCACCGACCCTTCCCATTTCCACGCCCGACACAAGAGTGAGCTTTTCCTGCTCGAGCGGCCGCCAGCTCGACTTGCCGACGCGCGCCCCCGTACCGCCAGTCAACGGAACCAGACCACCCCCTCCCCTCCCGGGCCTACCTCTCCATGGCCAGTGGAGTGGGAGGTCCGAAGAGGAAAGGGAATGCACCGGCACCGTCAACTGGGGCTTCCACCGATTACCACTCAAGCCGAGATCCTCGAGACTACTGGAAACCCAGGAAAAAACCATGTAGAGACCCAAGACCCAACCTGGACTCAGGAATCAACGTAAAACTTTCCTAAAGGAGGCCCTGTAATTAAGGGTGATCGCACAATCTTGTGAAGTTACCAGAATTTTACAGGCACATTAAAAAACTTAACATTGTAAAAATAAATTTGCATGATAAAAAATATTGTGGATAATCCGCAAGTCGAATAATCGAGGTTCTACTGTATGTATATACACACATACATACATGTGTGCACGCACACATTCGTACATGCACACACGTGCATGCACATACACACACACACATACAGTTTGAAATTCTGAAGTGTTTTGAAAATCAATTTAATGTATTACTTTATTTGTAGATAACACTTTCGTACAAGCATCATGTGAACTACAGTAGGAATGTAGTACTCATTTGAAAAAGTGTATAGTCTTTGTTTGCTTTCTATGGCCCTCCCAACATTTTTGAGCTGCGGTGCCCTGCCATCTTTTCATTAGGACGCCAGCTGGTGTTGACTGACTGCATTGTTCAACAGATCTTAAGGCAACCTAAAACAAAACACATTAGTTTCAGTGTTGCTTTTAAAGAAAAAGTACAGTACAGTACCGTATTTACTAGTGAGTTAGTAATGAAAAATGCCTCGCACGAGTAGTGTGCCAGTGTGGCGATGCTGTACGGCCTGTGGTGAGTGCCAGTTTGGCAACCCTGCAAGTTCCAGCTGTCTTTATGCTTTGTTTAGTATGTCTGGTAGACAAGAACGTTGTACCATGCCACAACCACCAAAAGTGCTTACTAGCTATCCCACCTAATTCTGTTCCTCCTATGCTGACTCATTGCTACTCCTTCCATTCTATTAAACTCATCCGTACATTTGCAGCAATCAATCACACTAACTTGCATGTACGACAGTAGCATGCATGTACTTCTGTCCGGCTCACACTTTTTTGTAGCACATGGTCCGATTCGTGCCCGGCATAAAAAATTAATAGTAATTTTTAGCTCTCCAGAATCTTTTTGAAATTAGGATGAGGTGTTTAGATCAGAAAATAAACATTCAAATCAATGATTGAGTTTCTGCAACAGCATTGGCAATAGAGTTTTTGGCATAAAATTGAAATCTCTTTGGAACCAACATAGGCTATTTTGACTGAACTAGTGACACAAGTAGTTACTCTTTTCTTTTAACACATGAAAGCTAGTATCCTGAACTCAAATGGAAATTTAAAATATGTTAGCACTGAACAAACGGGTTATCAGAAACACGAATATATTGTTTTTAAAACATGAAATGCATTATCAGAGCCAAAAATGTAGTTATTGTGTAACCGCAACAAACAATTTTAAACACTAACGGTCAAAAAAGGATATATGTTTAACTGTGTACATTATATAATTGGAACAAATTTACTTGTCTTAATGTAACTGTGATTCCCTCAGTGATCTTTGACTGTAGTTGGTTGGCATTGATTGTGTAATGGAATGCTCAAAAGCCATAGTTAAGATGAACCAGAAAGTTGCTCAACATGTTTTGACATTCATCTCGGGATGCTGTGTAGAAATTCATGCCTCATGTTAGGTACCACATGTGAAGTCATCTCAACTTTGTTCCCATCTTGCAGTCAATGAAGTTACGTTACGTGTTGAATTTCCGTATTGAAATTTAAATTGGTTATACATAAGGTTGATATTCATGAAATATAGCAAGTTGCCGTACTGTTGCAAAGAAATACTACAATTCACCTTCCAAAATGAAATATGGTTGGTCTTTTGCCGTGTTCATTGTAACTTGCCAGGCTGAATTTATTAACTATTCAGACTAAACATTTTTAGGGAAGGGAACATCTTCACTTGCACCTTCCATGGCCAGTTCTACGTAAGTAAAAAACTAATAACTTCAAGAATTAGGTTAAGTACGAAGGTTACCATAACAAATAAAGCTATAGGCCACTGATGCACGCTCCCATCTTTCAAATTTTCTCTTACAGACACATACTAGGAGATTCCACCTTCCATTCGTACACTCGCTTTTCACAGTGTTTTACATATTTCATGTCACTTTTTCTATCTTCCAGAGATGGATTATTAATAATGTTGCTTATCTCTCCCACTTGTACCTGCTTAGAGAAAACTCCCTCGAAGTCACATGATTGTAAGCTAATCATGAACTGCCTTACCTAATGTAACTGCACACACAAAGTAGCACTTTTCTCTGTTTCAGTACAGGCCTCCCTCTCTTTAACATGAAACAGCTTACTTACCTTGTGATCACCTAAACTGCACTAAAACTGCTTCGGTTACAAAAACCTGAGACCGTAAAGTAGTGGAAATCTAAAATTACTTCATGCAGATGTGTTACTTCACCTGGCTGGTAAATAACCAACTGATAATGAAAAGGTATCAATGAACTAAATACGATACTTAAAATGAAAATATTACCTTAAAAAATTAATCCTGCAATGTTACGAAATATCTAATATTGAAGTTGTATTTTCAATTTATTTGTAATAACTTTGAACATCTACTTCAGTGTGCTGTGTAACCGAGTGAAATGGTATTCAATCTATGTACTGTGGAAGTGATGGAGCAAAGTCGGACATATTAGTTTTGGCTTAATTGTGGCAAGTTGCTATAGTGTCTGTCTTGTCAGTCTCCTGACATTTCCTTTATCAAAAAGACTGACACATGCTTTACTGTTAAATTTTCTTGGAGAATATTGTAGACAAGCAGTTTAGTGTGTTAATATTTTATATATATTTTTGTAAAATATGGAATGACCCATTAAAAAAATATTGGGGAACAAAAATAGAACAACTTGTATAGTACTATAAATTTGACAAGTATGCGAGTAACAAGGGACGAGTGTACAGAGTGAAATTAAGAGGAGCTGACTGGGTGACAGTAAAAAAGGAAGAGTGGTGGGAGGACATGTGATAGGAGAGGCATTTTATCAGGCTTATCTGGCAACAAGCTGGAAACAGTATTGGATGATGATGAACTATGTTAGTTTAACTAGGGCAAAGTGCTGATATAAATTATTGGAATTAATTTATATTATTGGAAAATTTTGTATGTTATTATTGTTTCCTATCACTTTCTGTTGTTTTATGCCCCTTTTTTATTTATAAAATTCTTAAATGTTGGTGGAACCACTAAGTAAAGAACCATGTATGGTGGTAGCAATTGAAATTTCTTTTCCTTTTTTTTTTTAAGTTGTATATTTTGTGAGGTTTTGATTTCTTCAGATATTTCTATCACATGTGTAGTCCCTAAATGCATAGTTTTTGGGTTATTGAAATTTTTACTTTATTTTTAAAACAAATCTAGGGTATTATGTAGGAGGATTTTTGTGACTTGTGTGTATTACAGGAACTCTGTCTTAAATTATCATTATCACATTTTCGGTTATAATGTGTGTAGGTTTTAATTATTTACTTTTTAATGTTTGTTCAAAGACAAATCCCAAGAAAACAGCTAGAAATTTTGGATGAAATTTGATTTTGACCTAAAGCATATAAGATGTACAGTTAATGAGTTTTTTACTCTTTGTGTTTCTGAGGGAAAAATTCTAAGAAAGAAGCTAGAAATAATGATTGAAATTTGATTTTGACATAAGGCACATAGGGATGTTAGTCTTTTCATGCTGTAACTAATAGTCTCCAGTACCGTTTTACTTTGTTTTCATAATTGTTTGATGATAAGAAAGAATATTCTCCTTTTTGTGTAGTTATTAGAAATGTTTGTTCGTTTTTAATTTTTGCATAAGAAATTGTTAACTCCATGATTTGTTATTCTTGTTGTTCCAGTTATAGATAACAGTGAATTCTGTTCTTTCCCCGCCTTGGATAAAGATGTTACTTTAATGTTAACAGCATGGAATCTTCCATTGGCAAAGGATTATTTGGATCATGCTCTCTGTTGGATAGCATATGTGAGTGTTACGTTTGAGTTTGATTTTAAGAACCTGTACTGTGCTAGTCTTTTTAAAGGTACTTCACAACCCTCTGTATAATCCGTTCCTACTAATTGGTCGTGCATTGGTTATACACAACCTTCATTGTTGTTCGTTACAGAAAAGTGATAAGATTGTGTTAATGTAAAGCAGACTTGTTAGGCGAAATGTTGCAAATCTGGCTCCAGTGCATTATGAGTTGTCACTTAATGTGTGTAACTATAAAGTTCATTGGTACTCTGTAAGTACTTGTGTATCTTAAATTTTAATATGTAATTAGTTGTCTAGCGACCCTTGTCTTATGGCTATGAAACTTGAAATTCAACATGTCATAATTAATTCTGCTATGTGTCACTGTACATTTTTGTTTGAATACTTTGTAGTAGTCATTCTGTACAAAGTACATCACAGTTATTTATTTAAAATCTTGTAGTTTGGTGCACATCAGAAATGTGTGATTTATCAAAATTAAATGCAGGTTCAGACACCATAGTATGAATTTTTTGATGTATTAGTTCTGAATATTTGGATTTTAATGTTAGCTGCAAAATTTGAAGCTCTGGTCATAATTTAAATGTTTTGACATTTGTGGGAAACTACATAGTGTGTCTGAAGGACTGAGAAGGTGATGGTGTGTGTGTGTGTGTGTGTGTGTGTGTGTCACTTCCTTGTTTATTATCACAAGATCGCTAACTTGTGTTCATGAGTTAAAGTAAGTTGAAGTGACATTTTGTTTGTTACGATATGACATTACAGTTTTACTTGAAAGTTTTGTTTGTCAAGGTAGGTACTTGGAAATCTGGTACAAATATATGGCTCGCATACATGCTTTCATTCATGCTAATTATGCATCACTGTTGTAAGTTTTCAATTTTATCTTTAGTTTGAAGAGCTTGTTGCACCGCTGGTAGTGTTCCCATTGTTGAAAGAGCTACAGCAGCCACTAGAACGTCTCATGGTTGTGTTCCGTCAAGGGAAGTTTTATGCACAAGTGTGCATGGAATATGTGAATGAGCTTGATCGTTTGTATGGAACAAGTGACTTCAATTGGCTCAGGTGACTATGTCTTTGTTGTTGCACTTATGTTTTA
Source organism: Medauroidea extradentata (assembly GCA_003012365.1). Classification (NCBI taxonomy): domain Eukaryota; kingdom Metazoa; phylum Arthropoda; class Insecta; order Phasmatodea; family Phasmatidae; genus Medauroidea; species Medauroidea extradentata. The sequence continues at coordinate 28,270 of PNEQ01001963.1, read as the reverse complement.
GCATGACTACGAAATTTATTAGACAGTGTCAGTATGTGCACTTTATTCTGGTTCAGTTTACTTTATTTGATTTGTTTTGTTCACAAAGGTTAGTCTGTCTAAACATATTGTTTACAGTTGTGCAATATGTGAGTTTTCAAATAGAATACAAAAATGAAATTATGTTTTTAAAGCTTTGTTAAACTGAAATGTATAAAATAATAATTGTACGGTTTTTACTTTAATGAAAGTTTAATGAAAGCTTGATGAAAACATAAAACTGCAATATTGTATTTTTTAACAATGTTGGAAAATGGAATCATACATTTATTTTGATGAAAAATTTAAAATAAGTGACACAATATTGAATTATAATTTCTTTGTGGTGCATGCATAAAAAATTTTGACTGTTTACAGTGAATAAAGAAATTATAGGTGATTCGGAATAAAGCGAGTACTAAAAAAAGCCCTGATTAATTTCTATTTTTTGCCAGTTTATATCTTTCTGCTGCATGTAAACATCAACATTGCCACGTACTTTTATTTACATAGGCTTGTAGAATGTTCACAGTTACGTTACACTGCTCCGATAAATTTTGGCTACAATGTGTACACATTAAATGCACGGGGGTTGAATATGTGCTAAACTCAGTAGCAATCTTAGTTATGTATACATGCGAGTAAACGTCTTATAACACTGGTTTCTCTGTGTATACTCTAACGACGATATTACCGTTACGAATCTCGTAAATGCATGCACAGTATATTCGAACTTTTAAATTAAAACCACCACTAAAAACACACGACACACGCAACTCAAGAATTCAAGTTCCGTTCAGCATACCGTAATGAACGACGACGATGCACGTAAAGAGAAACAATAAATAACGTATTTTCTTAATGTGTGAAACAGGGTAAAAATGCTGTTTCTCTTTCCAGATACTCAGGCTGGCGATCATAAAACATATCAACTTACATTATTAATGACTTCCCATAATTAGCAATGATATTCATAAACAGTCACTTGTAATATTTTTGAATGTATGTTTTCAGAAATCCCTATTCAATACACAACGGACAAACACACTGAATGACGCAATTCGCTTCCAAGCGAAGCTTGGCGAAGCGGCGAAAACCTAACTCTGATGCCATCTGTCTGTGAAATTTTAAACTACCTCTGTTGCGCGAAGCATTAGCAGCATGTACAAACGATAATCGACTCGGTTTCATCGCTTTGTGCTGGCGCTAATAAAATTAAATTATACAGTCAGTAGGTATGTCAGTAAGAACCTAAATAAATATTTTAAAATATATTAAATGCAGAGTGGTCGTTTGCATTTGATGTTATTTCACTAATGCTGTATTCAAATAAGAAACTACACGGAACTACATGAAATTATTCGCTACCAACCATACAAACAATAATTTAACTGTCGTTAATGTTGACTAATATGCAGTAACGGCTGGTGATTTTTTTCAAAGGTTAAATCCTTAGTGCTCACTTTATTCCGAATGACCTATAACGTATTTTAAAGTTGTTGTGTAAGCAAATGTTTGGGGTAATTAATGACAAACTTTATTATTTTTGTTGAACATGCAAGTTTTTTTGTAACTAATTTGAGTACATATTTGTTTTTTACCAAAACAAAAATGGAAGTTTTAATTTTTTTGTTTACGTTAAGTTACATGGAATATTTTCAAAAACATTGAAATTGTTTTTACTAGATTTAATGTAATCAGGATAAATGTAGTTTGCATAAAATTTGCTTTATTGTACTTGTATTAGATAGTGCTGAATTGTAAAAAATTGGGTGTGTACTTAAACAGTATCTTTTAGAAGACTCTGAACTAATTTACGCCTATATGATTTTACTTCATGAAAAATTCTTAGTTAAATTAAAATTACTGTATGGGAAGGAAGAGAGAAATCATAGAAATGGTATCACTGTAAATATTAGGAAAGCACATTGCTCTACTTCAGCAATGTTTCTTTTATGCATGTCATAGAAAGTCAGAATAAACTACAAACTGAAAAAAATAAATACATACTTAATATACTTAAAACGAGTAATTTCCAGCATTCGTGTTTAGTGTTACATACAGCTCATTATATAATTGTATCGGTAAGTAAATAAACTAAAAGTAAATAAACTAATTATTTAATCAAAACATGAACAATATGTTTGATAAACTTGAAAAATTTTCTTCATTCATTGTGACATTCTAGAACCAAATTATCTATAAAAAAAAAGATGTACAGATTCGATTACGTATTATTCAGGAATACCCTATATGGCAGTATCTGTAGTTGATCGGTTTTTCCGATAAATGGTTCCAGAGTACAGATTACCAACTGTTGATTAACTTTTAAGGTATAAATAGAGTTAATGATGAGTATGCACCAGTTTTTTCACAATAGTATGATTAAAAAAAAAAAAAAGCAGCAAAATTTTGCTCTACTATTTTCCATTCTCACTTTCGTTTACAAAGCTTGTTATTGTCCATAAATGCTTCTGAGAATCTAAGATTGGTGTATACAAGTAACATGTACAGCCAACGTTGCAGTAAAGGACTAATTATAAACTGGTTATGATCAGCAATCGCGATCATAGTCATAGATGAAAAAAAGTTTGAGCGTAGTGTGTCGCATCCCAATGTTATTTATCCACCTGTGGCTTGAGGTAATACATAGGAGAGGCAATGAGCATTAACCCTACAGAAAGAGATGTAACTCAATGCTATAAAATGGGTCCAGATATGATTCTTCTTCTTTGGGCACAGTGGTGCTGCAATATAGCTACAGCAGTTAGTGGAAACGCATGCACTTGATGTGCGCATGCATTGTTTTTTTCAGTGATGACCTAGGCACAGAAATTCATGCACACTTACAAGAATAGCCTTTGTGAACGCTCAAGTTAAAATAACACCACCCATGTCAACTGGGTGACTTTTCGTAATGGCATTGTATACTGACACTGTAATGTCTTGAATGTGACTTGGAAAAATATGAGTTGAATGAAAAAAATTAATGTTGATTAAACATTTGTCAGGTTATACTTAGTTGCACTATAAAATTTAAAATGTTTAATGTGTTGCTCATCCTACTTGCCTCTTTATGGTTGTGTTACATACATTTTTTTACTGCAATATGTCGAGTAAAGTTTCCTGGGAAAGTATATTCCCTTAACTGGTGTGAAATGTGGTATAGCTATTAAATATATACCTGATGGCTCTGTTTTGGACTAGTTGTAAAGGGTAAATATATTTCTTGTTTGCATAGCTCCACACTGAACTTTAATACTGAAGGTGACTTTTACATACACATTCTTTGAATATTATTTAAGATAAAGTAAAATTCATTGCATACATCGGTAAAATTTTAAAAGCGATTTGGTTGGTGTTATGATTTTATCATGCACACATCCTTTAAAAGTACTCACTTACTTGCAGTAGTTATAAAAATAATTATAGCCATACAAAAAATAAATAAATTACAGTTACCCAAGTGCACTAGGTGCACTAAATGAAAAATATTACATGTTGCATAAATGAACTACAAAAATCCACCTCGTCTTGCTGCCATTTTAATTTACTTCAATCATAGACAAATAAAGACTTCAATTAAGTAAACAAACGAACAATGAACTACGGGTACAGGCAGAAGTGCTGCACTCATATTAGCTATGGAAATTTAACAAAACACAAAGCAAGGCCCCGACGTCCTATTCAAGTTTCACCTCCATGAGTATAGAGAACATGACATCACAAATGTGCGTTCAATGTGGTCTCGAGAGATTGGTGTTGTTTATTAATGTTTTCTTGGCAAAAAGATGCAGTTGTATTGTTTGAAACTCATGGCATACCTTCCAGAATATATATTTATTCATGTGGTGTCACCAATATCTCTGTTCAAAACCTAATAGTAAGTATGTAGCCAATATTTTAATTTTTACTAAAAACATGTACTGTATGTTTAGGACAACAGTAAGTAGCAAAACAAATATTGTTTATATTTGTTGTTCTGAAATTTAGCTTCAATTATACTATGTGATAATATTGTAGTGCATACATTCGCACGGTATCAAAATAACCCAACGTAGTTGTGATTAGTAAGCTGTCATTAGCTTTGCTCTCAATGTAATTTCAAATCTCCTGCGCATATTTTACTAAGTCACGTGACATTTGTTGAACACACAATTTTGTATGCAGTTGTATAGAGGATACTCCCTCTACCCTATATTAACTCTTAAGAGTAAAACTCATTGTTATTGTTATGACACAGAATAAACAAGGTGCGGTGAGGTGAAGTGAGAGGGTTTTACGGACCTTTAACGACGCCTTAAGAGCTAATCAGAATAAACAAGAACATCAGAAGCACACTTATTAATTTTTGTGAACTCAGACGTCTGCTTGTTTACTTTGGGCGCCATGTTCTAATTGTGTTTGTTTGGCTTGTGAGTGCCTGGAAAAAGTGTGTTTTTGTGTAATATTCCTGGCTTGTGATGACTTTGTGTAGTAACGTTTTGGTTTTGAGTTAGAAGACATGTGTTATTTTTCAGCTACCAGCATTTACAAATGTTTTTCAGTTCTTTTCCATGAAAGATGGATATAATATAACCTTTGTGAGATAACGTTATTGTTTTCAGCATTTGTTTTATTTATTTATTTATTCATTCAACCCGTTGGACTCTTATGATGGACCACGTATTCCCGAGTATTGGGTTCATGAAAATAGGGTTGGATACAGTAGTATTAACATCATCTTCACTACATAGATAAGAGCAGATTTTAACATATACTCATTTAGTTAGCATTGATGGCTTATTATTAATGTAAAATACAGGTAAAGGCCGCTAGGCTATCTGTATGCACAAAAGACAGAAGCACAAGTACTCATGTTTTAGTACTTGACAGATACACACAAAAATAGGACGACATAATCGCGTATCGCGACGTTTCGCAGCTTAGAGCAGCTTCCTCGGGCGAAGAGAAATGGCTTACTCACGCAATTATGTGTCGTCCTATTTTTGTATGTATCTGTCAAGTACTAAAACGTGAGTACTTGTGCTTCTGTCTTTTGTACATTTTATTATTACAACATGTTCTGTCAGCTATCGAACACTACCTGAACAGAAGACCTCCGAACAGCAATTCTACCTCTGCATTCCTTGTCGAACTGGCCAGACTCACACTCACCAACAATAATTTCAGATTTCTCAACAACCACTTTCTGCAGATCAAGGGCACAGCAATGGGCACCCGCATGGCCCCTTCCTATGCCAAACTTTTCATGGGAAAGCTTGAAGAAAACTTCCTCGCTCACCAACCAATTCAGCCAAGTCATACAGAATTCTGTGTTCTTTAACTTTGTCAATCATATATTTAGTCTCCATCCTAGCACATGTAAGGGCTGTCCGAAAGTAACGGATGTGCTAAGATTAGATGGCGACAGACAAGCGGGGCACGGGAAAACCTGACATGCTGCTAACCCACTGCTGTTTGCTGCATTCCCGCTTTCCACCTCCTGCCCAGGTCTGCATCAGTCCACAAGACATGTGCTCGCTTTTTCACAATTCTTTTGCTTCCATTTCCGCTGCCTGCGTTGATTGCATGTACCTTAAATCATGCAGACAATTAATAGTGTACTTTCTTAGTGTCATTTTGGTATTGCAAAGCATTAACTGAACTCAGAATACGGAAAATTCCTAGAAAGAGTTTCTAATATTTACCTCATTCTTTCTAATTATTTCGGCACTAAATGCAGCCAGGCAAAGCAATAGCTCCGTGAACATTGTAATTTTTTAATATAAAAATGCCATATTTTCAAACGCCGCCACAGACATTGAAAATATGTTCTTTTTGGCGAACATATTTATGACAAAGTCTTACTTGTTTTGGTTAGCCACCGCATGCCAGGCACTATTGTGAGTTTTGGAATTTTTCAACGACTTAATAAATTAATAAAATTTAGCAAACCCGGTTACATAAAAGTTAATTCTGGCAATTCACCCATTGTTTGGGCATGTGTGGTTGTAGATTTAGTAACAAACAATGAAGATTTATTTAACTTGAATTGATTTTAAAGGAGAGAAGACAGCAATGTATTAGTAGGCCTATATCTCGCACATTGCGACATTTTAGTTGTAGGTTTGAGTCTATGTAAATTTAATTTAATTTCCAGAGAGATAATAACTTACTATGAATTCAGTTTAATGTTTCATATCCAATATATAGTCAAAATTTTAGGTTTGAAAGGTCAGACAAATGAAGTTCACATGCGTACAAAAAGTGAACCTATTGAGCTAATATTTGGGATGCGTTTAACCAAACCTGGCACTGACTATGATCAACATTCTGGTTGCACGAATTGGTAAAATAATATGGCAGATCAATTATTTGATTACAAGTACATTTTTTTCTCTCCGTAATTTTTACGTTTCTCGTGAACGGCATTGAGACAGCTGTGCTGCCGTCTCGGGAAAAATTTTGCATGACCATGCCCACCACTCAAATAAGCAGCCTATTACGGGTGCCTTGAACTTGCCTATTTGCTAATGACATTGTCACAGCCAGTGGAACAGAAAAAAAAAAATCGCCGCAGAGATTTTGTTGCACACTGCATGCTATTGACTGCAATTTTTAACTTTAAAGAACTTATTTATTTTATGCTAACTGTGTCACGTACATAATACAGCATTACATACGTATTGTGGTGGTACTTAAGCCCCAAACTACCACAGGAAAACTGTTTTCGTGCTGTCTCTTCAAACTACCACAGCATCACGTGCGGTAGAGAGAGAACTCGCATCACAGGGTACATCATGCGTTACGAAGGCGTGCAAGAGCACGGAAATTAAATAAAGTAAGATTTCATAGCAATGGCACATTTACTGAGGCGCAAAATTACTGGGCATTACAAGCAAAGAAAACATGCTCCACCAGTGGACTACTAAGACAAATTATTACTATTTAGGCCATTGGCAAGAGTTAATAGAATTCCTTTAGGCCCGCACACGTCACACCCAAACGCCTTGGTAAACTCCTATCAAAGTTACTGCCCCACTCAAATAAATTACTGTGACTGCCATCAAGCAGTGAATTGATAGAGATAAAAAAAACAACGAAGCTAATTCAACTTAAGCACATGGCCTTCGCCCTCATGTAGTCCACCCAGCCACATGGGTGAACTCTTTATCTTGCGAGCGCAGTCGCTACACGTCTTTGTCTCACATTGAGTCAAGCAGAACTGGGGAGAGCCCAGGGCACGTGTGGCTAACCAGGGGTGCCATAGCCTCCAAATTAGCGCACATATCCCTTCGGAACTCTTTTATTTACTATGCTCTACACGGGCTGCTCAGAACTCTCAATTCAAAATGTACAACTACTGGCAATGTATACATAATACATACATTTCTAGATTATGTTAAGAGTCCTTTGGACGTATGGTCTTGGCGAGAAGAGCTCTCCACGCAACGTGTTCCGCCAGTCTGGGAGGCGTGGCGTAAGGCCGGGGGCGCGGTCTATCCTAGTGACGCACCTACGGGAAGTTGTAGTGGTGGGGGTGCGGCCGCCTGCCTGGTGCCTTCCCCTCCCTCATTGCACGCTAGTCACCCGAGAGCAAGGGTCTTGCTGAAACACGATGCTATCGCGCTGTGTCGAGGCGGCAGATGTAGCGCCTCGCACTATTACCGTAGCGACCGTATGATGATTTGACCTCCAGCGCGTGGCACGAATGTACTAAAATGCCTTTTACTACGTTTCCTTGTCATTTTGAAAATTATTTTAAAACACAATTTTGAAAACGCTCATGGAAGCGGAATTGTCAAGGTCGTTACACCAAAAACTGGAATCGTACTGAATAGAATCTGCCGTAAGATGCCATCGAAACGCGGATTGTACTGAGAATTAACCGAAAGTAAACAAACACACTCGACAGTTAGTTGTATTTTCGGGCTACCGTTTATTGTTGTAAAACCGTTTAGTTTCATTAGAAATCGAATAAATATGCTTGTATCTATTTAATTTACTTTTGCAAATTATTGCTACAGCAGAATGAAAAAGAAACAATTGCTATGTTTATTTATTTAATTTTAGCTACCATACCTTATTTAATTTTGACCAACTGTACCACTTCCACAAAATTTCCCACTGAGTTGAAAACGCTTCGAATCGAATCCAAAGGTTAGTTTGTAAACGAGTATTTTACTTAGTCGGAATTCATTATTGAATTCGTTTTCAGAACATAGAAACGCAGTAATTGTAAGTTATGAAAAAAAATTAAATTACTGTCGATTATGTTTCGTTAATTATATGACATGACGATACTAAATAAAATGTTTGCAAAATGTGGTGTTTGTTCTGAACTAATACATATATACAGAACACAAAATGAAGCTTACATGACGTGCACGATGATCCAAAAAGAATGTATGCGAGTGTTAATTTTTATTTTTTTTTTAATAATTGCGGAATACAGCAAAACTTTCCTTGAGGAATGTGTTCCTTTATAGTACGTGAAACACGGACAGATTATGTGTGACATTTGTGCAGGTTGGATAAAGCGGATACTGTGTCCCGCAGGATAGTACACGGTGTGTTTAGTTCCTCACAGTGAAACAATGAAATATATTGAAATCATCATTTTGATATGGGAGAT
>PNEQ01001963.1:0-18635 GCA_003012365.1 Medauroidea extradentata | reverse complement strand
AAATGCAGCAAAATTAATCATTTTCTTAAAATTTAAAAAATTCATAACTCAGAAACTAACAGTCCAAAAAAATTGTAACTCGGCCAATTTCATCTTTGCGATAGGTCCTACATATTTACAAAATATTGTCAAAATCTAAAACCTTGATTTTAATTTTAATTTTTTAATTGGTTGATTTGACATGGAATGTCCCGTAGCTCAGCTCTGCCCTTATCAGTTTATCTCTTTGTACCGTTCTTTTTCCCCTCCGGCGAACAGCAACCGCGTGTCCCCCCCTCCACAAAGTGTCTCGGCGCCTAGTTGTCACTCGTCCGCAGGCAGCAGCATGTTCCGGGCGGTACAAGGCTGTAACAGACGTTTACGCGCTTTCTAACAGCACTCAAATTAGATCTGGAACAGTGGGGTTTTATTGCAGGTATCGAAAGTTAAAGGATTTTCCTAGGTTTGCCTCTATGTACATTTTACTTTACCTTAAGAATGCTGGGCGGTGAGACTCTAAAAATGCCGTTTTCAGCAACTTTCACTATTTTTTTTCTCTTGACAGACTTTTGATAGGTCCAAAGTAATGAGTGGCGAACATATATTATAGTCTATTACCTTTCCTTAAAAAAATCCGTATTCCTAGTTCAATTAATTACAGAGCAACGGGATTTTACGCAAATACGGATTTTACAGAAAATCTGACTGGTGTATCTGGGTCCCCAATACTCTTAAAAAGAACATGTTAATATAACATACTATATACTGAAGGCGCTACTGGCGGAGTGGTACATTGCGGCCATCTCCGGAAACATTGCAATGGGCAATTCCCAGAATTCAAGGCCCTTTGTCCAACTAACATCCACAAAGATCAAACTTATACAAAACTGAAAATGTGCAATATGCCCTATGACCTTAAAATTACGTCAGCAAAATTCATGAAATACATAGCTGAACAAATTGAGACTAGTCTGAACTCTTTATGACAAATTTTACTGATCAATATTAATAAATTAATACATATGAAAACTTAGCTAACCCTAGCCCTATGTAGCCCACCGCAGTAATTATTGATTAGTTACAAATGAATTTATTTTAAAATTGATAGTTTCTTGCTTCAGGATGGCATTCCATAGCCTCACAGGACTGAAGTTCATCCATAGATCTTGATGTTAGAAATTATAACTAAATATTGAATAAAGAAAGTATTTAACTAAAATAATGAAATCTCAGCGAACAAACGATGCACTTACACTCAGAAAGTTGGACAGGCTCACCACTTTGACCGGACAACTTATGAAATGTGGGGCTTCACTTCACGCTGCACATAATATCAAACTAACCCAAAGTGACTGGTTGCTGCCTTAGTGAGTTGGGGACTCTTATGTGTGGGCCGGCTCTGTGGTCTGTGTTAGACTAACACTGGGGCCAAGAAAAAAAAAATCATGGCTGGTGAGGCTAGGTCACTCTACAGTATACTGTTTTTGTTGTTAATAACAGACTACAGGTCTCTTCTTGAAGCTTAAACCATGCAGTCCGCCTTGATTTATCAGACGGCGCTAAAGTTAAGATTTTATTCAGAATAAATGGATTTTTATTTCTACAAAACGAACTATTATCCATGTTTATACTCTTCGAAGTTTAAGTAATTCTCAATTTTACCGCATAAACTACTTTATTTAACACAATTTCACGAATTGAACGTGTGTTGCTGTCATTTGTGTGTTATGTGCAAAACAGACTGCTCATCTCATTTATGTTTTTCTGGAGTTACACAGATGCAATGAAAAAAAGTATGGTACAGTTGTTCATTAAATTAAACACACTTTTAAATTAAAATATAATAAAAAAATAGGAATTTTCTCTATTGTGTGTGTTATGATTTTGTAAGGCATTCTATATTTTGGCATTACAATAATCAGTAAACAGAATTGATTGTTTTCAATTAAATGAGATAATCAGTAGTTGCTATTTATCAGCATTTAGTTTTTTCATATCGGTTTAGCCATAATCAAAATTAAAGTAATTTAATTTTTGATTTTTGCTTTGTTACAGAGTATATTAAATACACAACTATAATTTTTGGTGCTATATTGCTACCTTTCCATAATTTATATTGACAAAATATTCAATGCCACTATTATTGTAGATTTTACCATACATATTTTCATGTTTCTTTTAACATTGATGTAATCCTTGAACAGTTACAGTAAGAGTGTACTGTCTACTGAACAGTTTTTTATGGATGCGCCGTTATTGCTTTCCAGCATTGTAATTTTTTTTGTTCTACTGTTGACTTGTTATTTATTTAATTTTTTTTGTTTTTCTTGACACAACTACGGTATATTCCGTTCTGGAATTGTATGGAGGGGAGGGGTTTTTGCAACTCAACAACACTTAATTACAGTTACACTTTTAACATTATTTTCCATTTAAATAATTCTTATTTTACATACACATTTTTTTTAAACAGGGAGTTGAGTGTAGTATGTAGTACAGTATAGGTGATTCGGAATAAAGTGAGCACTCAAAAAAGCCCTGATTAATTTCTATTTTCTGCCAGTTTATATCTTTCCGCTACATGTAAACATCAACATTGCCACGTGCTTTTATTTACATAGTCTTGTTCAATGTTTACATTTACGTTACACTGCTTCGATAAATTTTAGCTACAATATGTAATCATTAAATGCACGGGTGTTGAATATGTGCTATACTCAGTAATAATCTTAGTTACAAATACCTGCTAGTAAACGTCTTATAACACTGGTTTCTCTGCGTCTACTCTAACGGCGATATCACTGTTACGAATCTCGTAAATGCATGCACAGTATATTCAAACTTTTAAATTAAAACCACCACTAAAAACACACATGACACACGCAACTCAAGAATTCAAGTTCCGTTCAGCATACTGTAATGAACGACGACGATGCACGTAAAGAGAAACAATAAATAACCTATTTTATTAATGTGTGAAACAGGGGAAAAAATGCTGTTTCTATTTCCAGATACTCAGGCTGGCGATCATAAAACAAAACAACTTACATTACTATTGACTTCACGTAATTTATCAATGATATTCATGAACAGTCACTTCTAATACTTTGTATGTGTTTATCAGAAACCGATATTCATTACATAACGGACAAACAAACTGAATGACGTAATTCGCTTCCAAGCTGCGAAAACCTAACTCTGGTGCCATCTGTCGGTGAAATTTTAAACTACCTCTGTGGCGCAAAGAGTTAGCGGCGTCTGCCAACGACAATCGACTCGGTTGCGTCGCTTTCTGCTGCCGCAAATTAAATAAAAATGTACAATCAGCAGGTATTTCAGTAAGAACCTAAATAAATATTTTTCAGTATATTAAATACAGAGAGGTCGTTTGCAATTGATGTTTTTTCACTAATGCTGTGTCCAAATAAGGAAATTCATGGAACTACATGCAGTTATTCGCTACCAACCATACAAACAATAATGTAACTGTTGTTAATGTTGACTTATATGCAGTAACGGCTAGTGATTTTTTTCAAAGGTTAAATCTTTAGTGCTCACGTTATTCCGAATGGCCTATAATGGTCCAGTTCATGTAGTACACAAAAATGTTCTCTTTTCAGAATAATTAATTGCAGAAGGCAGTACCATTGCTAGTACAATTTTTACTGAATTAAATATCTTTCCTTTGTTGTGAACTCAATTTGCGTGGGTAAACACCTTTAAAATTTTGTGGTTTACTGTGCTTTGTTGCTGTTTAAATTTCAAAGTTAATTAATTTGTAGGTTGTTTATAGTGATGGGGCGGTTCCACTATTTGCCGGTTTCGATTCGGTTCTCGGTTTTTGATTCTGATACCATTGTATCACACTTGTTTTCAGTCTTTTTTATGTGATGCAAAATATGTTTTTCTATGTTTGACATATTTTTAGATACACCTTTTGAGATTCGCAACCCAATGTAATTGCGTATTTTGCGTAGGAAATGTCAACTTTAAAATGATTCCAAACTTCAGACACGTCTAATTTAGTAATATATTATCAGTTATCACAGTGTACAGTAAAATTTTCTCACATGTCACAAGACATACACATACACCATAGAGCAATGTATACACAGCAAGGGATGTACTTATATAAACTCTGTAATACTGTTCATTTGGAAATGTATTAAATTAATTATCGGTTCTATAGTTCTGCAAACTCAATTAATGAAAATATTATGTCATTATTAAATGTTATATTTTCGGTATATCATCTTCAAAGCCCTACTATTATCACATATGTAGGTCAAAAATTTATAAAATCATAAATGGAGTTGGAGGTTAAACCATTCCTGATGGGCTCATGTTGGTGACGAGTACACTATGGTCCTAAGATTTTGTTTTTTTAAATGTGCCTGCCTTTTTCGCACTGACAAAGAAGCATTTTTGTTTTATTTTCTTGCTGCTAAATGGTTTCCATGATATTTGTTTATTCACCTCAATCCTTATAATAATTTTAAGACACGTTAATGACAATTTTTTGTGTGCTTCTGTAATGTACTTTACAGAAGATAATACAAAACGCTATTTTGTAAATTCCCTGAGAGAATAAGTTTGGAGGTAAAAAAAACTTTCAAGTGATGTTTTTTGTGGCTAAACAAAAGCTTGAAAGGCCGATTAAAGTCACTATTAATGTAAGTAATAATTATTCAGATATTGTCTTCCTGTGTAGGTATTGTGTTTTATGTCGGTAGGTTAATACAACAGTTCAATAAAATACTAATGTGGCATTTAATACATTGTTCGTAACGGAAATTAAGAACCGGAGATTAAGGTTATAAACACAGTCTGTGCCGGTTCAATTGAATTATTTTAAAACCGACAACCGATGTTCCAAAGAACTGATCGTCCTGTCACTGTTTATTATTTTTTTTATTTGAGAGAAAATTTTTTGTCTTTGTATCTGTTTGTTATGTTCTTTGAACTTTGTAATGTGTAAATAAATCACAGTTTCTTCTTGTTTCAGTGCAGTGGAGTACCATGAGACAATACAGGACTTACTAACAAAATTGTGGCTGGATGATTGGCTGTATGCGACTTTCAAAAATATGCAGGAAATTTTGAACATAGCGTGGTCAAAACAAGAGCTCAAAGATGGTATCACTAGCAATCCGAATAGGCATAGAATTTTTGCCAAGTTCTTGAATCTCGAAGCATATCCTAGTGTAGAAAATTTGTTCTGTGATAATCCTCGGTAAGTTGTTCATATTTTAGTCTTTTCTTTGAATTCTTTTCCTGTGAAATGTGAACTGAAAGCCTCAGTAGCCCTGTAGTTTAGTTCTTTGAGTTGTAAGTTTTTGAACAAATGCATATGTAGAAACTTTTAAGGATATATTTGAGTACTGTAGTAGAAATCAAAAAGGTCACACTGCAGTAAATCGAGAATGAGATATACTTCCTGCAGAAGGGAGTTTTGAACTCTTCACAACTTTTAGCTGCTTCGTCCTGTTTTTCATGTTGGCTGTCTCTGCCGTGTTGCAGTGTCAACTTCTATTTCCTTAAGGGTGCTCGGTACGGTATGCTAAACAGTGAGAAACATGATTACTGTTATTGAACATTATTGAGAGAACGAATGTATTGAAAGTATATCATTTTCGGAAGTAGCTGTTGTAAAGTCGTATAATTGTCTAAGACATTAGATATATACAAAAATCTTTTAACTTTTTAAAGAAATAAATCTGGAAAATACGTCTTTCTTTAATGATTTAGTTCATTGTAGTAGAGTAATGCAATGCAGCATGAATAACACATAAAACCATGTCTTAGACATGTACCTTACTATGCTCTACAGTATGTTGCAATATGAACATTTCTGGAATAATTATAATCCAGTAAAAACAGTAATTAAAATTAAATAGTTTCAATTTTTTACCCGACGAAAACAGGACATTTACTCGTTGAGATATATTGTTTATATCCCCAGTACCTTGAGTGAGCGCGGAGCAGTTATGCGAGGATAACAAGTGACAACTCATGTTACCAAAACTGACAGGGATTATCTGCAGGGCGCGATCTATCAGCTAGAGCTCGATTCTCACGAAAATGCCTTTAGTCGGGCCATGCGGTAAAGACGAGTGAGGTAGCAATCTTATTTATTTTTATTTATTTATTTAATTCCACTTTTTTTTTTTGCATGTGGAAAGTTAAGGCAATATTGACTTGTCTACCACTTAACCACAGTGGTTACCACTTTTAATATAATCAAACAAAGTACATTATTCAATAAGCAAAGAACAGTCTCTTAAAAATTGCAAAACATAAAATACACTGCGAAACACAAATGAGAAAAAAAGGAAAAGAAAACATTACAGAAGTCATTCACAATTCAGTGATGCACACATTCACTTCAAATTAATGAAAGTGAGATCATCTACTGTTCACTCTGCACTATCAAAATCAGCGTTCATACTTTTCAAAAGAGCTCATTTAAATGTAGGTTTAAGAGACAACATTTGTTTTACGTGTTCTTCCAGTGCATTCCAGACGCCCGCTGCAGAAATGGTAAAATATTTAGAATAAGCATTAGTACGATGCTTAGGTATGAGCAGAGACAGTTGCTTTCGAGCGGGTACCAATTTTATAACGGGGAAGTAATTCAAATTTAGTTGTTAAATAGGAAGGAGATTTAGAATATATAAAACTTTTCTTAGGAGAAGGAGGCAATGTAATTTACGCCTGTTTTCTATTCGTTGCCAGGACAAATTTTTATGAAATTGTGAGATATGATTACGTATTTTAAGGTTAGAAATATAACGTACACATGTATTTTGAATATTCAGCAATCTAGTGGCTTGTTCGTCAGTGAGGTTGCTGTAAATCACGTCACAGTAATCAAAACAACGTAATAATTAGTGCCTGGACAGGGTATTTTTTAATGCGCAAGGGGAGTTGATTTTTTAGGCATTTTAGCGAGAGAAGGGTGGCCAGCGCCTTCCTTCATATGCTAGCTAGGTGGTGAGACCAATTTTAAGAACTGTTCAAAATGAGTCCTTGGTTTTTCACTGAGAATGTGAACTCGATTTTCGCAGTGCTAACACTAATTTTTGGAAAATCGGCAGTAACTGTTTACTACATATTTTTACTTTTTCTTTATAAAGATTTGGAAGCTACCGATTTAGATTTCCGGATTAGCATATTCGTAACCGACACAAAATACTGAATAAAATGACATCTCACTCGTCTTTACTGCATGATTGAAGGCATTCTTTCACTCAGCTGATAGACTAACAAGCTCGTTGCCTCTTCTCAGTTGGTTCATTACAAGATTATGTTTCGTACGATCTATGTTTTGAAGATACTTCTATTGAAAATTGCGTATAAGTTATAATAAAAATCAAAACTGCTCGGTATTTATTCTCCAATACACCAGTAAGAAAGCGTTTTAGAATAAAATCATTAGAATAATTGCTAGCATAAGAGTCCCTTATTTGGCAAATCCCAATTCCAGAAACCTAAGATACACTGCCGTCCTAGTAAATGCATAAAATGGTTACTTTAGCATGTAAAGGGGTTCCTTTATGTCCGTCTTCAGGAACATTTTGAAATCTGAGCTTTTACACTATCTTCAAGCAGACATTCAGAGACACTGAATACAATTGTGGAAATAGCTTTTCTATATTCCTACTGGTTCGTAAGCTACGCCCTAGTGGGAGGTCCATGAATTTCAGGGGAATTTGGAGGTAAAATGCAATTTTCTAAGCAGTTCTATACCTGAAAACAATAGCCAATTACATGATTTAATGTTGCAGTTGAATTAAATGACCTATTTAACATAGATACACTAGTTCCGGCCTAGTGCGTAGGTCACTCTCTACTAGGGAAATTGTATGATAAAAGCACAAATACAAAGCTTTTGAGCGAAACGAAACAATATAAATTACATTCATTAATATATGTACTTTTAATTACATAAAACTCATAATGTTACCAGTTTCCGAAGTACCAGTGACAAGTTAGAGTGTCGGAGAGGGAGACAACTGTAGTTCACATATTTTCCGCGGACACAAATGTTTGTCGCGCAGTATGTACGTGCATGCGCTGTTGTTGAATTGACTGTAACGAAGCCTAGCGACGGCCTCTTCACTACTATTCACACTGGCTTGTTGACGCTGCGCACTGCGCCAAATTAGCGAAAAACAGTAACTTCGGACCCCGAATAAAATATTTTCTGTCATGTGATGACATCGCACATTTAGTGTGTTACTAAGGAAGGTATGGAGATTATTTTTCCCGTCTATTCTACGACTCTAAAGTTCTTATTTCCAAATGACCACTTCAATGCATAATTACCGAATTTTTGTAAAGTAAGCATAACTCTAATAAAAACCATTAAAATTTTTCTGTAACACAATTTATAAGCTAAGTAATAAAAAGCTGTATTAATTGAACACATTACATTTTAGTAGAAATGATTAATATAGGTGCGTTATTTTGGTAGCATTTAAAAGGATATCTTTCATCTTCAATGAAGGCCAAAAATGAAATCACTGAAAATATCTTTGTACAAAATTCGTTAATCATGTAGCAAATGAGAAAAATATTTATGTGTGCTAAACCAGTGGCAATATGCATTCGGATCAGTTTGGAGTAAAATTGAGGGAGGGAACTTTTACTTCAAGTTATAACTAATTTTTACCAATGACATATTCAGACAATTCTTGAAATCATTCGTTCGCAGATTGTTGTATGATAAACATAATAAAACATATATATCCTGACCTAGACAGTGAAAATACGTTTCGGAGTGATACAAACCAGAGCACCTAGTTGTAAAGAATGTTGTACGTAGTGGTTTGAATAGTATAGCAACTCCTGCAAAAATTATTGAAAAAAAAAAAAAATATATATATATACTAAGTTATAATTATTTTGCATATATATTTCACGGTACATCTGAATACTAATCAACATTCGTGAGATTTTACCAAACAAATATACAAAGACATTGAAATAAACACAATTAAGCTAATCTAATGTTTCATTAAAATAAAAAAACTTGCACTTTTTTGAAATTGTAAAAATAATCACAAAAAATACTATTAATTTGTGTGTATAGCTTTATCCTGTTCATTTCTAAAGCGAAAGAATTAATCGAACTTGCTAACTGTCCGCAAATATTAAATCTATCTTCATGTACTTAATCTTTATCAGATCTCTTTAAACTATTGATCTGACTTAAGCATCTTTCATTAAAGGTATAACGTAACTACTGCCATGTTACTGACAAAATAGTTTAAGAATAATAATTTATGAAATTAGCACCAGTGCATAAAAATACACGTAGAGTTGTATTTTCCTTTGAATACCGCCAACTTTTTTTCTGCGACATTGTACATGAAAACAATGAGTTCAGTTCAACTTAGGTTAATTCTACTACAGGTTAGAGACAAAAATACGTTTTCTCATGGGAGAGCCTGGTATAGTGAAAATTTCTGCCACTAATTTTGCTTCAATCGTTAATGTACCAGATAAATACGAAACCGTAGTGAATTGAAATTTAAATAAACTTGGAAAAGATAAAAGTTTTTTAACTTAATTTTAAAGTGAAAGGAAACCGATTTCACGTTTCAAATTATCAACTCAGTGCAACATAAAATTCAGGAATGCTCTGTGATTGGTCAGTTTTGTGCACTACCGATATCAGCGCTCAAGCGGCAGAAACTTTTCCTGTGGCAAACTTATAACATTGATCTTTCTAACCTGTAGTAGGATTAACCTTAGTTCAATTCAGAGGCCGTGTCCGAAACTACTATTTAGGTTACTACATCAACTACGTGACCAGGTTATTGCAGTAAATATTTGGGGATTTGGGGTGTAAAATTTACTGACGTGAAGTAGCATGCAAAATTCCCAAATACCTCCGTAAATTCGTCGACTACTGTTCACTTATGTTTTATACTCCGCGTTTAGGCTCAAAAACATATAAATATACATTAAAACAGTAATAACATAAATTAAAAGCCCGTAATGTTATTTTGTTTGTAGCAAATTAATTTTTTTTTAAATTTAGAAAAGTTTTGTATTTTCTAAATAAATCAACCCTAAAACAAAATAAATATTATAGTAGAATTCGTAATTTAGGATGTGAAAGAAACAGCTAATTAGTTTATAAACGAATAGACCATATATTCTATAGTGAAAAAAAAAACTACATCGAAATACCAACAAGTTTATAGCTTCCAACTTTCCAGCATGCAGCACTGTTTCATAACGTTCGAATCTATCCTCTCTAAATTCCCAAACCCTAGATATGTAAAAGCTTCGTTTCGGACATGGCTAGACACGTAATGGAATTCTGCGTTTGTTGCCCAGACTGTCGGCACTATGCCTCCACGTCGCAGTTCGAGCAAGGAACGGGTTATCAGCACAACAATCTCCGCGCGTATCATGTGTCCCATTGCTTGCCATTGGACTCACAGTAAAAGAGTTGTCTAACGACCATCCAAGAAAATATACAAATATTAAGCTAGTTTGACGCAATGTCCTTGTCGAGCCAGACAGCCGTAACTGCAGCTCTTATTGCAGTTCTGTTCCAGCCAATTATGTCCATTCTTATTTATGAATTGTTGTCAGTTGTGTCCTGGGGATGATGTAATGGTTGTACTATATTATGTTCATGATTTGGCGCAGTTTTAATGTTGTAAACCTGTTCAAAATAGTCTGGATTGAAACATGTTCCTGCATTTTTTAATGTTGTCACTTCGGAATAGAATAGGCTATAGGTCAACTCTGTATTTAGATGACATTTATTCACTGAAACAGTTGTAATGTTAATACTTGTAATGTTTGTATTTGTAATATTTTTTAGGTAACTCAATTTTTTTTCTTAAGGCAATTTATGTTAAGGTAGTTAACTTTAAGGCAAATTTTGTTCGAAAGGGCTAAAGGTCAACTCTGTATTAGATGACACAAACTCACTGAAACAGTTGTAATGTTAATACTAGTAATGTTTGTATTTGTAATATTTTTGTTTTGTTTAGGTAATTCAATTTTTTTTCTTAAGGCAATTTATGTTAAGGTAGTTAACTTTAAGGCAAATTTTGTTTGAAACGGCTAAAGGTCAGCTCTGTATTAGATGACACAAACTCACTGAAACGGTTGTAATGTTTATACTTGTAATGTTTGTATTTGTAATATTTTTTAGGGTAACTCAATTTTTTTTCTTAAGGCAATTTATATTAAGGTAGTTAACTTTAAGGCAAATTTTGTTCGAAAGGGCTAAAGGTCTGCTCTGTATTAGATGACACAAACTCACTGAAACGGTTGTAATGTTTGTATTTGTAATATTTTTTTTTGTTTAGGTAATTCAATTTTTTTCTTTAGGCAATTTATGTTAAGGTAGATAACTTTAAGGCAAATTTTGTTCTTTGATTTATTTATTTCTTTAATACAAATGTTATCACTCAATCTTTTTTATTTCTTTCTTTGCAAATGTAAATTATATGATGCAATGCATCACGTATTTGTTGCAAACCGGCCCATGGCTGAACTATACGTGGGTAAATAAATGAAATAAATAAAATAAAATAAATAAATAAAATACTATTTTCTTCATTCTCTGGCTACATTTTTCTGGTACGTCTGGGATTGGTGCTTATAGAACATCTTTTTGACTATACTTTCAACTGTCTTTTTGTGTGATGTGTTCATTGAAAGATTGTTGGTAGTAGGCTCGGATCTGAAAGTATGAGAATTCACTAATGGTCTGATACAACCTGGAGGGCTGTGTTGCATGAAGTACGAGTGTACAAATGAGATACAATAACCCTATTTCTTCAACTGTCGTATACATCTAGGAAATATGGACAAACAGTGATGTACAGTTACTGGTACTTAACTACACTGGGTAAAGTACAAGTGAACTTGCTGTTTCAATTACTTTGCACCGAGACACAGCACTGTAAAACGGGCTGATAAGAAACACTGGGGTGAATAGAAACAAAATTAGAAATAATTTCCTAGTTGACAGCTTTTGCTTTTATTATAATTATTATAAAACTACAGTTTTTAAACTGTTTAATCTTCCTACCTAAAAACAGAATTAATACCGAAAATGTAGCTTTAAAATTGTGTTTCTATTCACCCCGTTTTGTGGTACCAAATTCTTACTTAAAAAGAAACAAAATTAAAGATTTCTCAATCCAATAACTCTGTAGTAGCTCATAAACACACTTATCTTCTAAGTGGATTTAATTAGTCAACAATCTAACCTTACTGATATTGAGACTAAGGTTTCCTTTCAAATGAGAAGACGAGAACTTTGGAAAAAGGATTTATACACGATGTCCAAAATACACAATTTTGTTATAATGAAATAATTTGAAATGAAACATTAATACTAAATATATTTCTATAACATTAGCTAAATATTCATACATGTTACGTCAATTAAACAGGTGTAGTTCCAATATTTTACTCTTTGTACCTTTTAAAATTGTGTATCGTTTTGTTCCTTGCTCACACAACCCCAGTACGCACTGTAGCGCGTACGGTATTCAAGCCATGCTCCAGCACAATAGTACAGTTAAAGTAAAACAGCGGGGAGTCACAATAAGAACGAGGAAGAAGGGGGGTCAAAACAGCGGAGTTGCTAGACTACCAAAGCAGGAACACACGGACCTTTAAATGCAAAATTTATATTGAACACTTGATTTACAGGGATTTACAAGTCAGCCAAACAAAGAAAAGCTGTCAGTAAATCTGACTGAGGAAAGGAACCTACCCGAGCCGGATTCATTACTTAAATAGTCGTTTCTGCTGGAATGAAGTAAGAGAGGTGCGAGCCTGCCCGAGTCCCACTGGCGACTGACATTCCGGAAGGCACAGGCTGTGAAGGAAGGCGTGCACAGGGTACGGGGGGAAGGAGGGGTGTGTGCGCACACGTCAATAGTGGGAGGAGAAGGCATCAAGGATAGCAGCGCACATGGTGGCGGCGGCGAGAACAACAGTCCAAGGTGGGGATTTCAAAACTCAAATCTCAGCTCACTCAGGCTACAGCCCATTACAGCACAATCTTAAAATTCAAATCTTGCAAGTGCGATCCCAATCCCGAAACAGCATATGTCCGACTCTTCTCCCATTACACTTCCTTCATTAAATGTGTGGCAAAACGTAAACAAACATCGCCAATAAATAGTATGAAAAGGTGCTTTTTCAATACGCGCAGACAATAATAGCACAGTAGAACCCTGATTTAACAAAATGCCACTAGACCCGAAAAAGTTTACTCTAAATCAATGTTTCATTAAATCGAACTTCAAATTTTTAACCCTCCCCCCTCCCCACAAATGAAAGTTAAATCCTCTCGCATATTGTGTCTGAATTGAAGATAATTTTAAGAAAGTCTGTTGGCTTTAAGGGGTATTGATCCCTACCCCCTTGGATTTATCTGTTTCATCTCGATAACTTCTGTACCAGTCGATGTATCAAAATTTTTGTCACGACAAGGCATAGATACAAACTTAATAGATTTTCTGTAATTGCTGGAACCATAATATATTCATTATTTTGCAACGGGAAACAGCTGAAAAGGAAAAATTACTTTATTTAGGGAGCGACTACAGAAGTCGCAACATTAACAGAAACAATGCCATATGTATTCCAAAAAGTGAATGAAACAATAAACTATGCCTTGTCAGCGTGAAAAAAGTAAAACAATGTGTCTATTCCCTGATTTAAAAGAAAAACCGTAAAACCGATCTGACAGGGATTAATCCCCCTTAAACAATAACAAAACACATTTACCGTCAACAGGTAAGCCACAGCCGTAAAAAGAAAAAAAAATTGGCTAAAAATCTTTAAAAAATTTCAGTGGGACGCTCGGCGAGCGTATGCATCGTGAGTTAGGTGGCCCTTGTGCGCCATCAACATGTGAGAAGTGATGACTAACAACGCCGAGCCATCAATCTTTTAGTCTCTATCCTGCCCGCTCCTCCAGCAAAATTCAGGAAATTCCCATGAAATATAGTAAAAAAAATTCAATGAAAACTGAACTAAAAGTTTACGAGACAACGGTAAAATAATAATTAAATATGCGCGGTGGAGGCCATTGTAACTTGTATGCAGCCACGCTCGTGAAACAAACTCGTTGGTCTGCTCGCTAATAGTACATAACACTTATGTGTTTTTTAGCATCGGAGGATCAAATTATTTTCGTTTACAGTAGTAAATTTGTTGTAAAAATTCTACATAAATAATGTTACGTATTTTGTTTTATAAATTCGCTGATGTTATCACGGGACGCCAGAGTAAATAATCACGCTGGACACCACTGCATTCTATCGGTAATAGAATTAATTGGTAGAGCATGCACCACTGCAGCACATTCTAATAGAGACGGGAAGCACTATCTGTGAATTAGTTCCTGCGCTGTCCACTACTGCGCTGTGGAGACTGGGTACCTAGATGCTTGTTCAGTTGCCAGCTGCTGGAATGAGGATCTTGGTGCGTGCTTGTTACGCAACACAGCGTCGTGTCGCTCGCTCAACTTTGTCCAACCGCTGACACTGTGCAATCATTAGGATATCATCGGAAATACTCGTCTGGCACTCCTTGATCCAGGGCTTCCTTCTCTCACACGCTCGCTCCTCCCTATCACTCCCATCCATCAACCACACGTCTGGACACCACTGTGGCCATCTTCCCTCTGCTTTCTATGGTAGAGAATAATCTTTCCGAAGTAGATTCATCTGTACAAGATTTTTGTTAAAGCGTAACCGGCTGAGCTAGTACAGTAATATATGATTAAATAGATTTTCGCAGCAATACCTGTAAGTGAACCACGTGCATGTGCACTGGTGGATATATGTTTTTTTGAGTTTAAAAGTGTAGAGACAAGTCAAACATATATGCATAATAATATGTTCAGCCACAGCACACCCATCCCTCAAAATTTGTATATCTACCACTGCGCGTGTGTCTTTAACAACTTTATAAATTCGTGTCACTTTAAGCGAAAGATTCTTGAATTAGTAGACATTTCCTGGACGACGCTGAACCATTAATACAGAAGCAATTAAATATAAGCCCAAACATGCGAAATCACTGTGGTTATCAAGCAGCCTTGAGTACGCAGGTATTCTTTGAGACTAATACGTAGGTCAGCGCATCTGTGAATTTTTCCTGTCTCTGATCATCTGATTTTCAAGTTGCAAGGAACACTTTCTTTCGTATAAAGATACAGTAAACAATCCGGGAGCCTGTAAAGGGACTGGCCTCGCCGAGCCCATACTTAGGTGTACCTAGCCATTTTGCCAGCTCACTTTTCCAGCTTGCTAAGGCTAAGTGTTACCTTTAGACTCAGTGTATGTTAATGTTTAGCATAGGGGATGAGGGCAGCAATTGGTGTATAGTTGCCCAGTCAAGGTGGTAGGCTTGCCCGGCTTGCAAAGTGAGTGCAATGGGTAGGGAAAGTGCATCAAGATCAAGAGTCAGTTTTATCAGTTTTGTTTTGTTTTTAGTTTCTTTATTATTACTGTACTAAGCCTTTGTAACTCATGTCTAATGAGAGAACTCAACAACACATGTTCCAGTACTCTATGTTTAAGGTCTGTTATTTTGGTTTTTATAATCCTTTTGGTGGGCTGCGTAGGTAATAAATAAATAAATAAATAAATAAATAAATAAATTATATATATATATATATATATTTTTTTTTTTTGTAGAGTAACTGGCCTCACCAGCCATGTGATTTTTTCTTTTTCTTTTCCATTTTAAGTGTTGTCTACGTGACCCCATAGTTAGTCTAACACAGACCATAATGCCAGCCCACAAATAAGATCCCCCAACTCACTAAGGCAGCTACCACTTGTGTATATATTTTTTTGACCCTATAAAATCATGTACAATTGTGAAGTGAAGCCCCGCATTTCATAAGTTGCCCGGTCAGAGCGGTGAGCCTGCCCGGCTTGCAGAGTGCAAGTGCATCGTTTGTTCGCCGAATTCCCATCATTTAATTTTGAATTAATTAAATTTGTTAATTAATTGTAATAATCTTTGCTAACATCAAGGTCTGTGGATGAACTTTAGTCCTACGAGGCTACTGAATGCCATCCTGAAGAAGGAAGTCATATTTTAATGTAATACTTATGTAACTAATTAATTGTATTTATTGAGGTGGGCTACGTAGGGCTAGTGTTAGCTAAAACTCGATAACTGATAATTTTAATTATTTCAATCATGTCAATTTTGTCGTAGAGACTCCTGACTAGTCTCATTTTGTTCAGCTTTAAATTTCAGGAACTTCATCTAAGTAACTTTTTGTTGTAATATGTGAGCCAAAAGGCATATTTAATATTCTCACTTTTCATGTAAGTTTGGGCTTGTGGATTGCAACAGGCGTGCTACAGGCTGGCGCCTGTACGTCACGAGGTTTCCGGCGATGGCCGCAAATGTATTACTCCGCCAACGACACCTGTTATTGTTTCCTCAATTTTTGACTAACCTGTAAAAATTAATGTAAAGTGAGAGTTTATGTACCAAGTATTAAGCGCCAGGAGCCATAGGATTTAAAGTGAGGGTTCTACGTAACCCGTGTCATTAGTTATAATTAAAAAGAGTTCCGGAGGGACGTGTGCACTTGGTTGGAGGCTCTGGCATCTTTGGGCCGCCGCGCGTGCCCTGGACTCCCCCCAGTCTTTCTTGACCTGCTGCATGATGAAGACGTGTTGGGACCGCGGTCGTAAGTTCGCCGACCCACCCGTGTGGTTGGGTAGTACACGCAGTGGATAATTAGCTTCTTTGAGAAGCCATAGTTAACTTTTCAGTCTGTTTTACCTTTAACGACGTTAGCCGCTAATTAATTGCGGTAGATTCAGTTAAATTTCAAATGGCCTAATATTTTTCTTTGTGCGAATTCAGAAGGCGTTTGGGCGTGATGTGTGCGGGTCCGATGGAACTCTTTCAGTAACAAGTAACTCTAAAAATGGTCTAGCTGCAGCAACCCATTTATAGGAGTAGCCCACCGGTGGAGCGTTTTTGTTTAGTGATTCTGTAATGTCTGAATAACTTCTGCTCTATAAAATGCCATTCTCCTAAAATTTAACTCTTTTATTTGACGACGTGCTTGCACGCCTTCGAACCTACTCGTGAACCTTGAGAAGAGAGATCTCACTCTACCGCACGTGATGTCATGGTGAGATGTATAGAGACTGTGTAACTTTTGAGGTAAAGTGGGGGCGAGTACAACCACACAAAAAAAAAAAATATATATATATATATTTTTTTTTTTGTATTTATATATTTTTTTAAAATTATAATTATAATTTTACTGTTTCATTTTTGTACAGATGTGTCCACATTTTATTTAATTAATATTGATTTTTTTTGTATAATTGCTGACTAGTTTCAGTTGAGTTTCATGGTATCATCATAGACATTATGGCCATTTTCCATTTTGTAAGAGACTTATGTATTACTCCGCATATTGTTCTTGGTTTGTCCTATTAAGTAATTTGTGAAACAAAAGATTAAAATCTTGTTCTATTTTATAGTAATTTTGACCTATACAATTAGAATTCACTGCTTCAGCAAGCAGAGAATTTAAAAAACTATTTAAAAGTTTTCCTGGTAGGCTGAGGCGACGTACGTTCGTGTTTCCTCTAGAGGACTCATTCTCAGTCTTGTGTGGTCAAGTGAAGGGTGCAGGTGCGCCGGGAAGGCGGCGCCCGTGTACGAAACTGCGGCGGTCGCATGGGTGTTTGATCCCACAATTACGAGGGACAGTAATTAGTCTTATTGAAGTTTTAACAAAAGGAAATTCACTCGCGTGCCGACAGGAACACCTTTAGATTAACTGAAAGGTTGTGCGATCACCCTTAATTACAGGGCCTTCTTTAGGAAAGTTTTACTTTGATTCCTGAGTCCAGGTTGGGTCTTGGGTCTCTAGAGGGTTTTTCCTGGGTTTCCAGGAGTCTAGAGGATCTCGGCTTGAGTGGTAAATGGTGGAAGCCCCAGTTGACGGTGCCGGCGCATTCCCTTTCCTCTTCGGACCTCCCACTCCACTGGCCATGGAGGGGTAGGCCCAGGAGGGGAGGGGGTGGTCTGGTTCCGTTGACTGGCGGTAGGGGCGCGCGCGTCGGCAAGTCGAGCTGGCGGCCGCTCGAGCAGGAAAACTCACTCTTGTGTCGGGCGTGGACTAGGAAGGGTCGGTGAGGGGAAGCCACCCTCAGTTTGAAAAAAGGATTAACGAGTGCTGCCGGACGGTAACCAGGACTTCCTGTGTGCGCTCTGCATCGCTTGCCAAGGTGGGAAATTGCAATGCCGTGGGACATTGCGGTCGTGTGGTGAGTCTGCTTAAGTGACGGCATTAACAACGAGAAATGGGTGAGTCTCCCCTGCTTGTTTCTGAGCCGGCCCAAATTGTCGCCCTGAAGGTCCACCCAACAGGGGGAAATAGCCAACTTTAGCTTCACTCTTTTTCCTGTGTGTCAAGCGGAGCCGTCAACGAGGCCGGGAGAGCCGCGTAACGGCAAACAATGTTAAGGTGCCTGGAATTGCGCAGGCCGATGAGCTGATTAAAATTAAAGGTCGCCCTCAGACAAGGAGATGGTCTCTATGAGCTTCTGATTTCCCTGAAATTGCTGGAGACTAACTAAACCCTTTAGGAATGTTATGAGTGT
>PNEQ01001962.1:7321-66994 GCA_003012365.1 Medauroidea extradentata | reverse complement strand
AGAGAGGGGCGGTCCGCCGTCTCGTTACCGGGGCTGCAGGTAGGGAGCAGGGGAGGGGGAAGTGGCATGGCTCAGGTCGCTCAGCCCAATACCTTCGATAGTACCGACTCGTTACAATAATGTTATTTTCCATTTTTATAATTCTAAACGTACAAGGTACACATTTTCTTACGTGTTTACCTTTTCAGATAATGAAGGAAAACTGCTATACCTATATCACGTGGCTACTTGTATTGTTGCCACAGTATCCTCTGCAACAATTCCTCAATGACAGCCACAGTATGGGTTTTACATGTGAAATATTCGTTACTGCAAGATCATCTGGAATGAAAGATACCTTTCAACTTCAAGTACTCAACAACGCCAGCTTGGCAGCAGAAGGGGAGTTGCCCGGCTCTGAATTATATGTTCGTCGAAGCAGAATCGACCTTAAAGGTGTTACTCTGCGAGCCATTACCAGGAATGTAAGTATCATACTTTGGTATTTGATTGTATTTACTTACGCATATTTTTTCTTAAACTCTGTAACATTTGAATTTATGATTCAACTGAATGGCTTCTGAAACATTCATCACTGTTTACAGGTGTTCTGCCATTTTTAAACTGCATGAAACTTTCAAACGCTAGAGCGTAACCCACTGTTTCTCCAATGGTTGTTTAACATTTGATGGGTCTCAGCTATAATTATTTCCTGTTTGTAACATTCGTATATTAAGGGAACGTATTAATGACACATCGACCTGATAGTTCTCTGTTCCAGGTCGAGATGATGTACACCTAACCATCCAGCGCTTACTATTGGATGAGAGTTTTCTCTCTTCTTGTAACAAACAAACACAATGAGTGTCAGGCCTGATCCTCAGTTTGTAGGCTATACGGCCTAAAAACCGTGGCCTGCTTGTAACCAACTGGAATTGATTGATTGGAGCAGTTTTCATGGTCGTAGGGACTCGCGCACTACTACGCCACAAGTTTAGCTAGCCACTTGCTGACAACACTCACCTCACATACATAATCACTCCAGGATAGCTGGAGGGGAGAGCTGAACTCCCCCACCATTTAAACAAGCACAGAATTTCATTACAGACCACGACCTTCTTCCACAGCCTTAAATATGGGTCCACAGCCCAGCTTTAACAGTTACACGCACCCTGCCGCCGTTCCAATGATTTGAAACTAGACTGTTTGGGTTCATTTAATTTTACGAACACCCAGCGAGTTATGGAAACTTCTACTTTCAGTCTCGCAACAACACGGCCTCAGATGGCACGTGAGGAAACAGCAACGGCTATGGATTAGAAATTCATGATTAATGTCTTTGAATGTATCTTGCAATGGGGGCAGAATAACATACTGTACTATTGTGGGAACCACTATTGTGGGAACCACCACTGCAATATTACGTTGCCCCAGAATGTGACTAAGAAAAAAATTAACGAAAATGATTATAGATATGGAGAAGCACCGGCACGATTCCCATTCATAAGATCTGCATTCAGGCCTTCGGGGTTATTTTATACTATCACACTTCATAAACCAACTCCAGAGGGGCAGAACCATTAAGGTGGATGTTTATTTTATTTTACTTTATTTGTTGTTAACTAATTTCTTATTGAATCTTCCAGGTGCTGTTCTTTTGGTTTATGGATGTGTTGACTACAGCCAAACTAGGCTTGTATTCTCTTTTTTTTTTTTTTTTTAATTCATTGGTTTTTACCTATTTTAGTTGTTTGGGGTCAAATGATAAAAATATATAGTTTTAGCTATCTGGTAAAATGCATTACCAAGCGATGAACTGATAAACACCTGACATATAATTATGATGTAATTAAGCAATTAACTGTTATAAAAATAAAATTAAGTAGAGATGCTCTCAGTTTCAAAGTCAGCAGATAACACATATAAAACATGGCTACTACATTTTAAGGTATTTGTGTAATGTTAAAGCATTATACAGAAGATAGTCTCTAAATAGTTTCAATGAAAATCATTTTTTGATTTGTAAATGGAAAATTCAAAATGGAGGTGGGACCCTACTTAAATACAGAACAGTAAGTATTATTCTGAGACCTTACAGTTCACATCCGGTATAACAGGGGTTGTGGTTGGCGCAGTGACTAGAGCACTCATCTCCAACCAAGGCGAGTTGGGCTGGATTCGTCCCTGAATTTTTGTAGCGTCTCCTTTAACGTCATCCTCCAGGACAAGGTGCTGCTTCAGTTCGGGGAGCAATACTCTGGCCCTCAGGTACTGTTATATCCTAACCGGATCGCGTCCAATATACATCATTCGGTACCACCGATATTACTGCACTAGTTTACAACAACCTGTCTGCCCAACCTAACCATCTTCCCATCTACACAACATCCAATGTGTCCAACCTAACATGGTCCAAAATGCCTTTACCATTTACATACACACACACACACACTATAATACATAACATATATTTCCTATTGCCTTGTTACATCACACAATCAGTCAGTCTGCGGGGTGCCCGTCTGATTCTCCCAGAAGTTCATCCTTCTGTTATGGTCGGCTGCTGTTGCAGGTGTTGAGGGTGCTGATGTCCTTCCACCTGCAGATCAAATCCTCTAAACGGCTCCTCATTTTCTTCTCCAGGTGTCATCTGCCCTTGCAGAATTCTCATTGCTTGCTCTAACAGGCTCATTCTCTGGTGTTCCTGTAGACCATACGGTTCTCTTCCTGGTGCTCCTTCAATCACCTTGCTCCTCTTCTCTGGTCCTGAAGGTCCCACTCTCTTTAAAAGCTGGTCAATGTGACATCTGCATGTCTGATCATTACTTTCTGACACTAAGTACGTTAATGGCCCTTCTGTTGCCTTTACCACACCCACCTGGCCACCATTTCTTCCCCTCCTTATACAACCGATACAATACCTGGTCTCCCACTGCGAAAGTTCTCACCCGTTCTGGACATATCCACTTTTGCAGGTTCTCATGCTTCCTCGGCTTCATTTGGTCCAGTGTTGTGTGTAGTTTTCTACCCATCAGCATTTATGCTGGAGACCTGTTGGTGGCTGTACTTGACGTAGTACACAAAGCAAACAGCATACAAGCCAATTTTATCTGCCAGTCTCCCCTTAACCGTTTCTTTAATTTACCCTTAATGGTCTGCACCATTCTCTCTGCCTGCCCATTTGGTAGATGGATGGAATGGCATTGTTCAAATTAATTGTATTCTATTTCTAGAAAGGAAAGTTTTCATCTCCTCCAACGTGAATGCTGTACCATTTTCAGAGACAATACAATGTGGCAGGCCGTGAGAGCTGAATATCTCTCTTAGTTCTCTAATGAGAGATGCAGGGGTCATTGAGTTTACCTTTCTCACTTCTGACCACTTAAATAAGAATCCCTTGGAAAGGACCAAAAAATTCATATGCACTCTCACCCACTAAGTGTTACCTTTCACTTAGGGGGGGGGGGGGGAATTGGCCATCTGCTGCTGGCATTGCACACATTGACCGACTGTCCAATTAATATCAACATCCATTTCGGGCCACCACATGTATCTGGGAGCTAACACTTTGGACCTCACAATTCCATCATGAGCTGCATTAAGTATTTGCAGAAGCTGTGCTCTTAGAGATGATGCGATAATCACCCTATTCCCCCATAATACACATCCTTTGTACACAGACAACTCATCTTTGCGCACAAAGTATGGGTGGAGCTCCGCTGGGACTTTGCCATCCTTCCAACCATGACACATACGATGTTTCACCTCAGCCAATATGGGGTCTTCTTCTGTTTCTCGTGCAATTTTATCAGCCTGTCAGCCTCCACAGGTAGCTCTGGCAGTGCTTCCAGCATCAAAACATCTCCAGCCACTGGGACAACGAAATTCTCTGACTGCAAGGGCAACCTACTTAATGCATCAGCATGACTGATTTTGGTGCCTGCTCTGTACTCTAAGTGATAGTCAAACATGGCGAGCCAGAGACTCCCAACGTAATAACCTAGGGGACAGGATATCTGGTGTCAGTCTGGATGGATCGAGAAGACGTAGCAAGGGCTTATGATCACTAACAATTGTAAATTGTCGTGCAGTCATGTACTGTCGGAATTTAGTTACCCCAAACATAATGGCTAATGCCTCTTTGTCTAGTTGAGGATAGTTCCTTTCCTGCTTATGCAAGGTTCTAGACCCAAATGCAATGGTGCTTCTCTGCCACCTTCCATCATATGGGCTAGCACTTCCCCCACCCCATATTCTGATGCGTCACATGTCAAAATAAATGGCTTTTGTGGGTCATAGTGCGTGAGCACCATGTTTGACTGGAGCAATGACTTTGCTTGTTGGAAGGCCTTCCTCCCACGACTTCCCAAAATTCAACAACCGGTGCAGGGGTTCTAGGACTGAAGCTTTATCCTTCAAAAACCTCTCATAAAAATTCAGAAGCCCTAAAAATGATTGTAACTCTTTCCGTGATGTTGGTGCTGGGGCCCTACGAATGGCTTCCCTACCCTCTGTAGGATGCACCCCATGTGCATCAATCCGATACCCCAAAAACACAACACTTTCAGCTGCAAACTTACATTTTGCCTTCTTTAATCTCAGCCCTGCCTTGTCAATTCTTGCCAGAACCACACTAACCCGTTGCCAATGTTCCTCTACATTACTTCTAATAATCAGAATATCACCGATCAACACAACTACCCCAAGAATTCATGCTAACAACATTTCCATTTGCCGCTGAAAAATTGCTGGGCCACTGCTAACTCCAAAAGGCATACGCTTCACTTGGAACAACTCCTTCATTGTACTGATCGTTAATACCTTGGAAGTAGCTTATCCACAGAGAGCTGTAGATATGCTTCTTCCAGGTCCCACATGGTAAATATGATCCCATCAGTCAGGTTCGCAAATGCTTCATTAATGGTGGGTAAAGGATAAACGCTAGTGTTACAAACATTGTTGACAGTGCATTTGTAGTCCCCACATATGTAGACTGGTCCATCAGCTTTTCGAAGTGGTACAATAGGAGTGGCCCATGCAGAAAATGCCATAGGTACTAAAACACCTATTTCCACTAAACTGTCAATTTTCATGCTGACGCCGTAGAGCAAAGGCCACAAAACTACTCTTTCTGAATATGGGCTTTGCATCTGCTTGTAGTTCCATTGCGACTGGAGGTCCCACATACTGGCCCAACTCTGCATTGTCAAATACTGATATGTGTTGTCTAATCCTGTTTGTTACTTCAGCTTCAGTCACTGTATATACCCCCTACACATATATTCCCAATGGCTCGAATCAGTTCCTGCCTAACAAACTGGGTCCCTGGCCATCTGCTACTAATAGGGGCAACATAGCTTCTGGTTTTTTTTTTTTTTTTTTTTTTTTTTTTTTTTTTTTTTTTTTTTTTTTTTTTTTTCACTTCTGCTTCTAAGGACCCCAAAGCCTTCAGTTTTTCTTGAGACCATATCTGAAGCAGGAACCTCACTTCCTGTAGTGGTGGTTGCTCTAGCTACAGTTTCTTGAAAGTTTCCCTGCTAATGATTGTATGGCCAGCCCCTGTGTCCACTTCCATAACATGTTGCTTGCCTTTCAACAGCAGTTCCATTAACACTGGTGGTTCGGGTTAGGGACTTGCACATGTTTTATACAAACTATATACCTATAATTCTTACAGGTCATCTGCCTCTAGAGGTTCTGCCATATTGTGTGTCCTACTTTTCATTTCCTTCGATCCTTGGGATTTTTTCGCTTCCTTCATGGCCCCTTTCTTTTTTGTAATGCATGTTGGTTCCAAATGGCCTGGCTTGGAGCAAAAATTGCGAACTGTACGGCGATGACTGCACTACTCTGGTCGATGTTCTCCGTTGCATCTCCAGCAGACTCTTTCTTCCTGTGTGGATTTAACTTTCTCAGATACTTGTTCTGACCGGGACGCTATCTTGTGTCCACTCACTGCCAACTTGTTCATTGTTTCTGCAGCCTCTTCCACCCTACCTCGAATGTCAATCACATTACGGCCAGCCCTTTCTGCGGCTGTAGCCATGTCCAATGTTTCCTTAAATGTTAACTTCAATTTTGCCAACAGTAAATGCTGCAATGCCTTATCGTGTACCCCACAACCAGACGATCCTGTAGAATCCTTTCCAGGTCGACGAAGTTACAATGTGACGATAATCACCGTAACTCAGCTACATACTGCGCAACTGACTCTCCTTCCCCCTGGTCAATCTTATGAAACTTGGTTTACACTATTTCACTGAGCTTGGGATTGAAATGGTTTGTCAGTAGTTCCAACACCTCGGTCAACGGTACTTGCAGTGTTGACTTCGGGGCTGTTAATGATGTTACCAAATCATACACTTCTGCCCCACATAACGTGAAAAATACTGCCCGTTTCTCCTCATCCTTTACGATTTTGTTCGCCACAAAACCAAATTGCAATAGTTCTGAATAAGTCCTCCACGTATCCCAGCACTAAACAAATTCGTTGAACGACGGAAAGAGCACCACTGCCTCTATTTCCATGTTGCACCGTCACACCACAATCATTTACACACGTAAATTACGATTTTCTCGTAGCCAATGTAATTATCCTAACCGGATTGCGTCCAATATACACCATTCGGTTCCACCACCATTACTGCACTAGTTTACAACAACAACCTGTCCGTCCAGTCTAACCATCTTCCCCTCTACACAACATCCAGTATGTCCAACCTAACATGGTCCAAAATACCTTTACCATTTACATACGCACACACTATAATACATAACAGATACCCTTCTTATATGATATTTATTTTTGTATAGGTAGTAGCAGAGAATAGATGTCGACTGGTTGCCTAATGCAGCTAATCTCAACTCTCCTGAACAATATTTTCTAAGAATATGTACATGAATCAGTTTTGTTTTGTATTAACTACCTCACCTCTTTTTTACGTACAAGGTTGCCGAGGTATTGCTTTCGAACTATGTTGTGAGTCTGAGTACTATTTGTGTCAAAGACATGCTTGCTACTTTGAATTAAGCCTGTGTTACATTGACAGTAAAGTAACCGTATAGAAACAACCGTAAACATACCATAAAAAGTTGACGGTTAGGCAGCAGTACGGTGTGTTGTAGAATGCAGCACTCAAAAGTTGTGTTCAATTTTTATGGTTATTTTAACGGTGATTGTAGCAAGGCCTTTACGAGTAAAGGACAGTTGCATAATCACCTTACATTTAATATTTTTACATAAAAAGCAAACATATAACGGGGGATCAGTTCTCACCTTCTTGGATTTAAATATTTTCTACTACAGGTTTCATTTCGTGAAATATAACTAAATATGTGGCGCGATACTGTATACGTAGAACTACTGATTTTCGATGAAAAGAATTTTTCAGGGACTTGTTCCAGTGCCTTACGTGAATATCTGTACCTCTGTGTAATGGTTATTGACCGTGGGTCTTTGAGCAGAGGTGCCTATCATTTTACTGTAATAATGAGAATAAAGTTAACGCGACCCAATATAGTTGTGATTTGCTGTCATAACTACAAGATGCTGAGAGTGAGTATACTTTGTATGTTGATGGCTGCGAGTTAAAGACATCAAATCACTGATCTTAAAACAGAGCTGAAGACAGATAAGTTATAAAAATAAGATCATGCGAAATTGTTTTCACCAAAAAATCAGTAGCTGAATGCATAAATATTAACATTTCAAACTTAAATAAATAATTGCACCACCACTGTCTTTATTGTTTGTAATAGTAGTAACAACCAGTAGGAGCAAGTATTTTTTCCTGCTGGTAATCGCAGACATATTTCCAACATTAATTCAGACAGTGCCAACTATTTGTTATGTCTTCTTGATGCCAACACCATAATAAGAAATCAAGAATGTATATTATTAGACAAAACTCATAACATTCAAGGCAATGGGAAAAGTTTTCCTTAGTAAATAATCAAATTAAATAAATATATCAGTTAATTATAGATAATCCTTTCTATAGCTGCGAACATTACATTTTCTGTGTTTCATTCTTATGTGTTGTCACTTTCAAATTTTCAGCAGCCACCAGTCCTAACCATTCAGAAAGTCAACAACAGGACAGAATGTGGAGGTTACGTTGGAGAAATGTGGAACCTCCTAGCAGAAATACTTCATTTTAGGTATACAACACCCATACACACAAAATGTAACCTTTTCAACATTGTTCAATAACAATTCAACACTTATGATTTTTCATAGTATTTATAGGATTTTTTTAAGGGAGCTTTGTACCAAAACATTATTATATTAGTTGCAAACACTGGACAACATTCGTACGTTAAATTTAAAGTACAGTAGAACCGTCATCATGTTTCTGAAGGGACCCAAAAATGTTTACTTTATAAATGGGAAAACATTATAAGAGGGTATTTCCAAATATAAATCAGTTTTAGTGACCAAATGAAGGTATCACCATCAAAGGTAGCATTATAACAAGGAAAACTTGACAAATGGTAACCTTATAAAGGGCCTACAGTAATTTTTCACGAATAGAAATTTTTCAGTTCTATAGTTCTCATATAAGTACATGTGAAAGTATTGATTTGACCATTTTCATCACTTACCCAAGTTATTTGAACAATAGTAATGAAATAATTTATGGTGAAAGTAAATATATTAAGCTACAGAACGATACCTTGACATTCACAGTTTCACATAAATATGAGTTGCAAGTCTACCTATGTTAAAAAAAAATTTTTTTAAATTACATTATATAACTCAAGTTACAGTCTTTTAGCTAACCTTGATTCACTTAAGTAAACTGTTTCTTTTAATTTATTAGTGAATGACAGATACATTAAAATTTTGACTTCAACACAATTATTCAAACACTATGAAACCCACAAGTATTTTATTTGTCAACAATTATTATTAAAGTTAATGTAATGTGTGTGTAATACAGTCATAGTAGTAAGAATTATTTAGTGTAGAGCAGCCTTAAAGGATGTAATTCCAGGGTTCTAAATATTATAAAAATAAAAGTTATTATTTTTATAGCTCTTAATTAAACAAGCAGCAAAATGTGTGTCTGTGCACATGTTCACACATGCATTCACACATTCTGCTGCACATACAAGCATACAAGCACACATACACATATGCTTATGCACTTGTATATTATTTTTTTTCAAGTGATCAAACTGTGAAAATACCAAAAACCAAGCTAATAATGGGGTTTGTGTTGTGGAGCCTGCCTGCATAGCTGTTGAACTATGTTGCAACACGCTAAAAACCCATGTTTATTTCCTAAACTAATATATGTGTGTTCACAATGTGCCTATCTAGCATAAGTAAACACAATTCAGGAAAGAACTTTCAAGTAAAGGTGCTTATGAAAACATAGTAGGTACAATCCTACTCTGTAGTACACTCACGTGGCTGGATCTACTCAGTCATTAGATGCTAAACGAGCAGACATAAATCTGAAGGGTAGCATCTTGGCAAGATTTTTAGAAAAAACTAGCTGTCCCTTTGCGGCTTCGCCCGCGTGTACTATAGGAAAGAGTAACTAACTTTTAGTTACGTGTTAATTGATGGTGATACTATTTTCTATATTATACTATATTCACTGTTTATCTTTAAAACATCAAATACAAACATATTTGTCCAGTCCACTGCGCTAAGCGTACTTTAATTTCAGAACTTCTTTTTTTAATTCATCTTTATTTCTCTATAAAACAGCTGCCCGGCTGCGGCTTCCACCACAAAACAGCTGCCCGGCATTTAACAGCCATTACTATTGCGGTTGTCAGCGAGTGTTGAGTGTTTTCCTCACTTTTTTTTCCCCGCAGTCGCAAATTAGATAAAAACAATCCTTGATGCAGATTATATATCATGCTAAAATTTCAGCTCGATCGGTGCAGAACTTTTTTGAGTTTTTGAAGCGTACACAAACCAACATAACATTTATATATATATAGAAGATATAGTAAAAAAATCTGCAGAAGTGGAAATTTCAGTCGCCGATCTAGCAGACCTGTGATATTAGACAAGGTTATAACAGTGCAGAATATCCTTTTTGTACTAGTACAATACACATATATAGCATTACAACTGTGTACTAGTAGTGTATACTGTACAAAAATGCTACAGCAAACCCCCAAAAATGTACATAATATATTATAAAGTGAAAAAAGTTCTTTCACACATGCAACAAAAATATGTTAAAAATGTTCTGTTTAGAAGGCCTAGTAACTTAATTTTTAATTATATAATTTGTGTACCTAAAATAAGTTTTCTGGCAACATTTTTCATTCCCTAAATTACTTCAGACTTTTCGTCCAACAATAATACTAAGGTCCGACATCATATATATTTTTTTCAAGTGCACTCAAAATGCATTGCAATATAACTTATATTATGGTCGTATGAGGGAGCTTGCGTTTGTTTACTTTTTACGTACTCTTTCTGGGTAATAGCCTGCTGGCAACTGTCTACCCTGCTCCTGATATGGTTTTAACAAGCACATTTGACACAATTGGTTAATTTATATTTTTTATTAATTGCAAACCTTGCTGAAATAACTTACAACAAAATTCATCACTTTTATGTCAACAACAAACACACCATTCTTTAAATCTATGTTAAATAATATTACACTTATATTCCTAACACCTAATAACCTTACACTAAATAAACAGTTAATGGCTGTCTCTGTCACACAAAGCTGTCTTCAGGTTACATAAGTCACTCGTCACTTAAAATGTCTCGTTCCAGAACTGTCTCACCAATTACAGTAGCAGTCCAATCTGCGTGTCCATTCCATACACACAAATGAAACGCCGAAACATGCTCCAACTGTTCCGCACTTTCTCAACTGTTGTCACACGTGCTTCACAGTCATTCAAAGTCACAAAAAAAATATTTGACAAATTAATTTCAAAATACGAATGATTCACTTGTATTATTACGGTTGTGTGTCTAGAACCAATTTCATAACAGAAGGTGATGTTTCACCGGGTTTGGCGTTCAAGAATGGTACTTGTACGGGAATGACAGGAACCATTCAAAGAGGAGAAGCAGACTTAGTTCTGTCGCTCATGAAGTTGACAAAAGAGAGATTTAGCTGTGGACACTGGCTTATGCCTTGGACAACTGTCAGGTGAGTGTAATCAAACCTTTATTTGTTTTGCTCTTGATACGTAATGTGTTTCATATCTTGTCTAACCTCTCTATAACTGTTTTAGGATGGACGTTGTATGTAAAGACTTAACATTTATAGAATGAGATGCATAAATAGCTGTGCAGTTTAAACTTTAAGGATGTTATATTGA
This sequence comes from Medauroidea extradentata, assembly GCA_003012365.1. Classification (NCBI taxonomy): domain Eukaryota; kingdom Metazoa; phylum Arthropoda; class Insecta; order Phasmatodea; family Phasmatidae; genus Medauroidea; species Medauroidea extradentata. The sequence continues at coordinate 55,702 of PNEQ01001962.1, read as the reverse complement.
CCATACACGTTGGTTCTATATTAACTAACTTTATCAAAGTTTTAAAAATCTATAATAGCACACATTCTTTAAGTAATGCTTAAATATAGGAAGCAAAAAAAAAAAGAGGTTCTGATAAAACATGTGTTTTGACGCACTAAATTATCAGTTATTACTAAAATTGAACCCATTCCCACTGAAAATGTTCATCCTTCTCATTATATATTGTTAAACTAAGGTGAATAAAAACGACAATTCTCTTAGACCAGTGGCCATCCGGACACATCATTGTCGGGTATCTAACCACATGTGAAATTAATCCTTTTATAAGCTTAGTGAAAGTTATATTAATATTTTAAGTTTATGGTATGCCCTGTTACCATGATCAAATTATGTCGCAGAAACCCACACTTCAATACTACAAGGTTGATGTCGTAGGTGTTTCCACTACATCCCATATATCAACTACGTTACACAGACTTCAATTGACCACTCTACGCGCATTAGCATGGGATGTTAAAATTATAGTGCATTTGTTGGAACAACAAAGACTCTGAACAAAGTGGTGAGTCCTATGTCTGTAGCTTCTGCGAACGATAGACCAGCAAGGACAATATGTACCGTACTGTCTACTGGCCCGCAAGCTCAGCACATACACTTCCGCAAACCTTAGCCTCCCCTGCACGCTCAGGTGCTAATCCAGAGGGATGTACACAAGAACATAATTATCACCCCTACATCATACTTCCACACTGATACGATTGTTTTAAAACTGAAACAAGATAAGATATTTTTTAAAATAATTACTCTTATAAGTTGACTTATTTGTTATTATTTCTTGAATTTACGGTTGTATAATGCCTCTCTCATACTGCTCATCTAAAACCTAGACCTGCACCTACACAATGTAAACATGACTGCTCCAATAATGCAACCAAAAACCTAGACTCGCACCTGGTCACTCTAAACTACCCTGCACTGCACTACTAGCTGTCCATAGTACAATCACTCAACATAAATCAGGCTTGTGCAGCAATATTTGGACTTGCTGAAGAGTGTCCGATGGTAAAACGACAGTTCATACGTTTAACTTACAAGAATATTACAATAACAAGCTAATTTACAATATTTTGATAAGACAAAAAAATAGTGAAGGAAAAACTGTTTCATGCTTCATATTTAGTGAATTATGGCACCAACCAATCAGAATAATTCACTTGAGGACATTTATTTGGAATTACTGTAAATATACCTACATATAGATTATTTAAAATTTTCCTAATTTTAAAAGATAAATGTTTTTGTTCAGCATTCGCGTCATAATCAACATGCCAGAAGAAGAAAACAGCAACACAAACCGATACATCTCTGCGTTCACACTTGGAGCTTGGTTGTCTGTCATCGTCTCTATTCTCGTCCTCGGCTGCAGTCTGGCCATGATCTTGGACAAGCCCCTGCCTACTGAGGGTCAGCCCCGAACACTAGTTGGCATCACAGTCCTCCCAGAAGCCATGATGGCCACTGCAGCTGCGATTGTATGCCAGCAAGGTAGGAGACTTACATTCTGCACTAAGCATTCACATTACTGTTCTGCATTTTGAATTCCTGAGAAAAAATGTGCATTCATACGGTTGTTTTATCTGGTAAACCAAAAACCTTATCCTCTTCTCCCTAAACAGCACGGTAGTTAAATGGTTTCTAAGATACAAAACTCCACCCAGAATTGTTTTGAAGCAGCTGTAATTTTATAAATAAGTTGGTTAAATATGGTACTTATTTCTGTTGTACTTGACACTTTTTTTTTTTAATTTTATTTCACACAGGACCATAATAAGAGGTAAAAAAAAAAAAAACCTTACAATCAACATTGTGGGCAAGAGCTACCTTACAGTTTATTTTCAGTATAATTTTTCATCCTAGGTTGCTATACACAAATTAAATATTTCTGGAAAAAAACAACATAAATTATTCTTGGACTCTCAAAGGTGATCTTGTAAAACTACCTTTCGTCCAGATAGCAGGTAAAAAAACTAAACTAAGGTTTCTTTAACATTGGAACAAAGAGTAAATTTTGTATTTTGTATGCAAGTAGAAATTGTGAAGGTATTGTTGAAAAGCTGAAGTTCCTTTCAAAATTAATGCATTAACTACGTATGTTTTTTAAATTAAATGTGTAGTTGCAGGTGACTGAAAAAATCAAAACTTCCAACTACAGATCCTCGCATAAATCTTTGAATTCCAATCTTATTTAGAGAGCAGAGTGAAACGCTGAAAAACATTATTCCATGATTTTAATTTTAATAATTGGATCACGAGTACAATTTTTCAGCTTTACATGTTATTTCTTTTACAATGTACAGGTACTTGCATCTATAGATACAAAGGTTTGGACTATTTTAATGAAAAGGGTTGTTTGTCTCAACTGTTGCAACGAGTACCATAACACACATCCATATCGGTCGATAAATTTGTCTGTGTACAAGAACTATTGACTTATTGAGAGTGCTGTCTGAAAAGTACATAAAACCATGGCATTGTTAAATGATATTATTATACGAAATAAAGGACAAAAGACACAAAAAAAAGCAATCATTAAATGTAACCTAATAGGGTAAAATGTTAAGTGAACATGTATATCCTGAAAGTAATACAGGATTTTAACCCTCTTAGTGCCAAGAGCTGAAATATCGGCATTCAGTGCCCGTGTAAAAAATGTCAATGGCCGATATATCAGCCCAGTATTTTTTAAAATATAATTTATAGAAATTAGAGTGTAATTTTTTCTAGAAAAAAATGGTACAATTGCAATGGATTAAGGGAACCTTAAATTGCCAGTAGAATTTATTCCAACCTTATGATTTCATTGGTATCGAGTTATTTCAATTATCAAAACCTAATTTCAAATTTCAGAAAGATATGATAGCATTTTCACGTATGTAGCTCGAAGACAGCTGGCACTAAAAGGGTTAAGATGAGAGTTTCAAAACAGCGCTAAGTTATCATTATGAAAATATTTTCACCAAGTTATAAATAGTGCACATTTAGGGAGGGTACCCAAGGGAACGGCATCACTGTTAGCAGAATTCCAAATTGGCGCATGTAAGCCTCTACTGAACCTCGAAGCACGACCTGGAGAAGTAAGATGATACCAAAAGCAAAGGATGGAGGAAACTGGGGTACCCATCCCCCGTAAAAAAAAAATATTCTCAGCACAGCAACAGTCGCTGGAAGACTTTTACTTTAATTATTTTGATTTTTTATCTTTAATATTTTACGTGCTCTCAAACAGCACAGAGGAAAGGAGGTAGGAGTTGACCAAGGCCTATTTAGGGAAACATCCCAATATTCACCCGCAGTGATTTCGGAAAACAAAATCAGGATGGCCAGAGCTGTGGATCGAGCCCAGATCTTTCTGAATGTGAGGCCAGTGTTTTACTACTGCTCCACTTCCCCTGGTTATAATTTGTAACAACTAATTTTTTTTACATAGTCAGCAAGTTACCCCAACAAATTGTACGAGGTTATTTAGCGTAATTAAACCTCATAAACTACAAAGAAAATAAATAAGATTTATGTGAGAAGCTGTAGTTAAAGTTAAAAAAAAAATAATGTAAAAAAATTAATATAAAGAGTGTCTTTTCCAAAAAAATACTTTCACAATTTTTATTTACATACAAAATGACCTGTTTCTAACAATGTTAAAGAAACTAATTTTTGATTTTCATCTGCTATCTTAACTACAGAAAGTCTACAAGAACACCTTTGAGAGTCCTGTGGTATCTTGAATATTTTTTTTTCATAATTCATATGACATCCTACGATGAAAAATATTACTGGATTTACAATAAGTAGCCTTGGTAATGTGTCATGAACCTAATGATTTTTTTTTCCCTCTCAGTACTATATTGCGTGAAATCATTTTTCGAGCTAAAGGACGACAGGCCTGTCTCGCTAGTCAAGCAGACGACCCAACCTTCACCCTGGCTTTTTCTAGACACATTTTGATCCTGCCAGGCAGCAGGAAACACACAGTGCAGTTTCATTTTCACTATGTTGTGAGAAATAAAAATATTTGAAAAATGCCTCAACTGCAACAGGTGGATATACATACTCATTTATTAAATAACAACAACTTTACAATAACTGTGGGTGCAGTTTCGTTTCCCAGAAACCATTTAACTATCATACTGTTGCAAGTTTGGAGAACACACAAACTTCACATGTGGGCAATTCCCATGAGTTTTTTTGGGATAGAGGTCTTATAATTATCAATAAAAGAGTAAAATTAAGTACTGGATTTAATAGCTCACAAAGCTACGAAATACACAAAACAGTAATCAACTATAACTCTCACAACACAATTAGTACTGTTCCACAGAACGTTAATTAACTTAGACAGTTAAAGCACAAAAATATTTACAGTTAATCAATTAAAGACTACAAATTACAATAAAAGTTCAGTCATATAACCAATCAACAGTCTCTCTCAAATAATGACAATGTACAACTTTACAGTCCTAAGGGAGGATGGCTCACCATGTACAGTGCAGCACCCAGAGTGCACCGCTGTCTTCACTCTAGAAGTCTTTGGTTCGACTCCCGTCGCACACCTTTTCTTCACCTGTCGACCCGCAGCAGAAGCCCTCTTGTCTTACCCAGTACTGCTCCGAAGGTATGTGCCTGTAGCCTCGCAGTAGACTCCAACGTCACCAAGACGTCTTCCTGACATCACCGAGATGTCTTCCTGACATCACCGAGATGTCTTCCTGACATCACCAAGATGCCCTCACCAGCCTCTCTGCACAAGCTTAGCACCTCCTTCGAGCAGGACCAATAGCGAACTCTCGAAGCACTTCTTCTCTTGAATCACGAGGTAGACAGTCTCCTCAAGTCACCAGTTACTGCCCTCATCGACACAACACCGCCAGTGTTGTTCTCCACAGCTCTCCACCTCTGCAGCACTCCAACACAACACCACAAGTGTTGTTCGTCCTTCCTGCAGCCCGCTGGCGTCACACAGCCTCGACACCGACCACTGCCGTCGCGCTTCCATCCTCGAGACGCCATACCTCGTCAGCTCAGTCGTGCCAACACACAACACCTTAGTGTCGTCTGTCTCTTCTGCAGGGCGCTGATGTTACTCAGACTCGACACCGACTACTGCCGCCGTGTTGGCATCCCCAAGACGCCACACCTCGTCAGCTCCGTCGATGTCACATCAGCCTCGACGCCGTCGTGTTACCGCTCCCAAGGCGCTGGGTCCTCAGTTCTGCGCCGCTGTCAGCATCTTCTCTCAGCTCGTCACTTCTCACGACGTCCATCGTCGTCCCGGTGGCAACGCCACCCCTAAGGGCGCTGCCTCACACCACTCTCGATCTCACTTTGTCTTCACGACTCACCACTAAGACTCCACAAGACTCTCACTTCCTGACTCAGCACAAGACTCTGCAATACTTGACTGACTCATGTTGCGCAGTTCCGATGCTTTTATATGGCCCCTTCAATGACGTCAATGGCTGATGAAATACGGTGATCTGAAGTCTAAAAATAGACATTACCTCGGTCGTACTTGTTGATAGTCACGTATTCACACTAGCGTCATCGGGGAAACCCTGCGACGTCTCTCGGGAGATGCGACATAACTGCGAAAACCCATGACATCACTGGTTGTCTCACAGGGCTGACCACCCAGCATGATGTAATGTACCTGCTGCCCGGCCAACACGCAACAACATTGTGTAGAGAGAAGAGGTTCAAGGTTTTTATCAGATAAACAAAACCATTTGAAAGCACAATTTTTTTCTTCTGAAATTCAGAAGACGTACCTACCATGAATGCATACTACAGAATTGTGTGTATGGACTGTTCTGTTAACACTAATTACCCTAGTTTTGAACAGAGTAAATAACATGGTGTGCATACATTTCAAATGGGTCAGTTATTTAACGAGCCGAGTTGAAGTAATACTCTACGTCAGAGAGACTTAATGTCATACTACTCGTATAACCACAGTGGCATATTGTGCTGCAATGTTTCAGGTTACCCCAGGACGCAACAAACACAGTCTGCCCGCATCGTCATCCTACTCTGCTACATGATAGGGATCATCCTAATAACGTCGTACTCTGGCAGAGCAATCTCTCACTCTACGGTTAAGAAGAGCAAGCTGCCGTTTGTTTCACTTCAGCAGATGAATGAAGACAACACGTACCAACTGAGTGTGATTGGCAACAGTTCTAGCCACCAGATGTTCATTGTCAGTCATTAGAAGTGTAGTGCTGTGTGTGTGTGTGTGTATATATATATGTGTGTGTGTGTGTGTGTGTGTGTGTGTGTGTGTGTGTGCGCGCGTGCGCGCGTGTGCACAAATTTTTTCATACCTGGGGAAATATACCCCAGTACAGATTCTTTTATCCCCTTCTCCTATCTCAAGTTATAATACAATTGAGGGTTTACATCTGCCTTTTTTATATGAGTTTTATTTTATAAATCTAACGACAGCACATAAGTGTCATGTTTAACGCATAAGCGTAGCCTCGGGGGGCACATCGACCTTCCCCCCCCCCCCTTCCCAAAACAAAATAGAAAAAAAATGTTTTTACTAATAAAACGAAACTTCGCGCACTGCGACTTTAATATACACACACTGATCTTTGTGTGAACTAGTAATCCGAAAACATGTTCTACCAACAAAAAAAAACTTAAATTAAACTGTACAGAGTGTATTTGCATTATAAATTATGTAAAATAACTACTTTATATTTTATTTTTCTTTACAAAAGGTTGATTAAGTTTCTAGCCATTTTTATACAGAATTATTACCAAGCAAGTTATTGTAATTTTACACATTTAATTTGTAGTTTTACTTACTTTATTTAGGTAATGTGAATTCCCTACCCCTTATCTAAAAAAAAAATGTTTGAGTTACGCTACACCTCTGGTTTAATAATACCAAGTGTCTAACTTAAAGGCAGGTAGGGATCAATGGCCACAGGAAAATAGCTGAAGATGCTCACTGATACAATTTTGTCCACATGTTTATACAAAAAGATTTTTACGTGAAAATCAAAGGTGTATTAGATGTATTGCAGCAGTATTCTGAACGTATCACACAAATACAGTACAGCCTCAATTTTGTGTACACTCATTTAACGAAAACATCAATTTAACGAAAGGATTTTTAGGAACCTTCAAAATATTACAAAAAAATGTATGAAATAACTAAGTGACTTTGATAAAATGGAATATAAATTGTAATGTATGTCTACTAGAAATACTACCCCTGGCCGCAGTATATACTTATTTCTCCGTAGGTAAGCTTAAATCATCTGCCGAGAAACAAAAAAAAAAATAATTGTTAGAACGTGTTGAAAACTTTGGCAGCAGGAGTGACTTTGAGATAAGCATGCACGGCCGAGCAAGCTACGCTGTGTTACGTAACAAGAGCGCGGCTAGATATTCACACTAGCTGTGGTGGAGGCCACAGGAATTAATTCACAGATAGAGCTTCACGTCTCCATTAAAATGTGCTGAAGTGCAGCGAGCTCAACTGATTAATTCTATTACAGATAGAATGCAGTGGTCTCCAGCGTGATTACTTTCTGTCTTGTCCCATGATAAAGCCAGAGAATTTATAAAAAATACGTAACTATACTATTTATGCAGACTTTTGACGACGACTTTATTGCTGTAAACTTAAATAATTAGTTTCTCCGATGCTTAAGAAAGCTCTAATACGAAGTAATTTTAGAGAGCAGACAAACCAGTTTGTTGATAGAGCACGGTTGCCTACAAGCTGCAATGGCTGCCGCCACTGGTATTTAATTATTATTTTACCATTGTCTTGCAAAATTTTAATTGAGTTTTCATTGCAATTATTTAAAACATTTTTCATGAGAATTTCTTGAATTTCATTGGTGGAGGGGGCGGGAGGGAGCCGGAAAGATTGACGCTAGATGGTGTCAGTAATTATTTCTCACGTGTTGAAGGCACGAAGGGCGGCCTAACTCACCACGTACATGCTCGCTGCGTGTTCGATTGGAAGTTTTTTGAATTTATGTTCTGCCAATTTTTTTTCTTTCAAGGCTGTGGCTTACCTGTTGACAGTAAATATGTTTCGATATTGCTTTGAGCTAACAGACTCTTTTTATAAATACCTTATATTCAGACAAAACATGTCCAAGGATTTAACATTCTTATTTTGAGGGGGAGGGGGTGAAAAATATGAAGTCTGACTAAACGAAACATTGATTTAGACTAAACATTTCCACCTCCCATCGCATTTTGTTAAATAGAGGTTCTACTGCACATGATAGTGTATTAGTTTAAATCCCCTCAGTGTCTGAAAGTACTTTCATTCTTCGCAGAGTTAGCTTATGCCACAGTGGCTCTCAGTTTTCTTTTTCCAGTACACAGGTCCACATGTTTAACAGTTTAGTTTTTTTGCATCTAAGCCAGAACACAAGCCTATGCTTGACTACACTTGCATAACGCATGCAGTAAGTACATGAGCATTATTTGGTCTTAACACTTCACGAATTACATTGCTCTTCAGTGAAAATATCATAGGTCTTAAAACATTTAGGGTACCCCAAGACACCGCTGCCCTAGACAGATTTGAAGGAATGTTTCCATGCAGTAAACATTTACCATGCTCTCATGTTTGAAAATGGTGATGTGTTTATGTAGCTCATACATGTTGTGTGCATAAGTCAACAGTGTCTAAAGAAATTAAAAATTATACCTATGTTCAGTACAATGCATTGATAAATTCATATCCAGCTAACCCATACTAGTGAACTATTATGAACACAATTTAAAGATCTAGTATTTTTCATATTGCATGCAATATCACATGTGCCTATACAGTCAACAAAAGTGTGCTATAATTTGGAGTTACATACCAAGAGTTTTGTTCCAGACCTCAACCAACGGTGTGCTGAAGAATGTGTACGAAACGCAAATGAATCACGACTGGAGGAAATATCCGAGGACAATGGTACATGCTGTAGAAAATGTGTGCAGTAAAGAAAAGTACGCATTCCTCGGACCATACGAGTTGATGAGTCGTCTGCTGCCCAAAGCAAACTGCAATATTGTTGCTCTGCCAGAACCTATCTCAAGAGTTACTTTCGGTTTGTTGTTCACGAAAAACAATCCATACAGTGGTCTGATAGACACAGTGTAAGTACAGATAAGGTGTTCAGTATCTATTGTAATTAATTTCAATTTAGTGCAGGTCTAGAATAATCCTAAGCTGTCTCAATAAAATAATACAGCATTTCATTAATATATTAACGAAGAGCTCTAGGCTGGTTAGTTTAAAATAAAATTTAGACAGACATGCACAAGTATTAACAGAAATGTACTTGCAGCTACAGTAGTCAATAAAATTAAAATGTACTGTTTCTTTATGGCATAAAACTGCATGCATTAACTCATATACATGTTACATTTGTTATACATAATTAAAAACTTACAGTACTTAATAAAAAGCATGCAAGTTACAAAATAATAGAATGAACAATTCCACAGACAAACGTGTAGCACTGAACAATTTTTTTATGTTTTCAAATTATTCTAACTAAAACTTTTAATTTTACAGACACTTGTTTAATAATTAGAATATTTTTGTATAGTTTAAAAAACTGTAAGTTTTGGTGCTCTGTTGTGTATTTTTTTGTTACTGAAGTTAGTTATTTAGGACTTAATGTTACTCACCAATTTTCTTGCCCCTACTGGTTTGTAGTCTACTACTGTAATCTGTTGTCCCTTTCACTTGATTCGCTGAGATGTAGCCTCACAGATTCACTGAAATTTCAAACAGTACATGTAAACCTAGCAGTGAATAATCGTTCTTCCCCTCCTGTTGCAGGTATCTGAAAGTATGGGAGAGAGGTCTACGCTCCTTATTAATGCAGAGGTTCCTTGTGGTGCAGACATCTCCCAGACTCCAAAGTCATAAGACAGTGGCCTTGAAAGACATTGAGCCCTTGCTGCTCATTTGCGCACTAGGTTGCCTGTTAGCCTTGTTCGTACTAGTTGTAGAAATCACTGCGTCATTTGCCCTGAAGCTGAGGTACACATACTGTTATAACTGAACTACTTTCAGATTATAATTTTATGAGAACACTGAAGAGTCAAATGGTGAAAACAGCCAAGGAAAACTAAATGCAACACATTTCATTATACTAGTTATGATTATCATAAACATACACATTTGCATGTGTGTGCATCACGAACTTTGTAACTTATATTTCCTGCAGAAAATTATCTCACTTTTATGCTTGCAGACTTCAGCATATGCCTTTTCCTATTAGTGGAAATACCACTATTTATGTAACAAAATACAGTCGACTCCAGATCATCCGTGTTAGTTAATGTCGGGTAATGCACGGATAGTCGGAAAATGTGGATAATCCCAAAATAGCAATTTGCCAAATTAAATACAGTATAACTGCCGTATTTTACATTCTCCTGAATTACATTTTCCCCTTAAATATACCATTTTCCCTATATTAACAATGTATTCTATTCCTGCCATTTACACTTCAGTTGATACTTGTTTCCCCCTGATTTACATTAATTTTTTATGAAGCTAACAATATTTTTCCCTCCACTTACAAATTAAATGTTGATATCGTGGAAAAAATATGAAATTTCAGTACCGTAGAGAGAAAACTGTAGCCCGTACCTATGTATGTGTACAAAAAGTTTTAAAACCTGAAGGGCAATTTAATGAATGTTAATACAATATACTAATTCGATCGTGCCTATCCGTAATCTATGCCCAGTAGCATGTTGATTCTTTCTAACCAAATTTTTTTGTTTGAATATTGATAATACTACTTATAAAGTTTCTTGAGGTCACTTCACATATTATATCTGTGCTGCAATTATGAATTAACTTGCAAAAATGTTTCATTAACAGATGTTTTTTACAGTGTGTTTTTGAAATTTCCCTCCTTTTACACTTTCTCCTCATTTACACCATATTTCATTTATCCCTTAGGAAGTGTAATATAGGGGTTCTACTCTGTGTGGTGCATACATATTTATGTGCGTATGTATGTAGGTACATATGTATGTATGTATGTACATACGTAGGTATGTATGTAACCTTGTGCGCTAGAGTTCACACTCTTTAAGTTCCAAATTGTTTTTTTACAAAATATTTTATTTTAATTGTGTTTTAACACGCAGAATATCGCATTGATAATCTGAAAATCAGTTAATCGATGCATGGATAATCAGGCATTTACTGAAATAAAAAATATTTTAAGATTGATAAAACTGAAACAATGAAATTATAAGAGTGTCTCAATCAAAAAAAAAAAAAAAGTATCTAATAATGCAAGATAACAGAATTCTCTATGTTAGGACAATGGCAGGAAAGGCCACTAGGCTACTAATTACAATTAAAACAGAAAGAATTGTACACAAGTACTCACAGGATGGTACTTGCAGATAGAAACACACACACATAGGACGAACACATTTCTCCGCGGACGCGCGGTCACAACGTTTCGCAGACTACATCTGCTTCATCAGGTGAGCGGAAGCTTGAATGTATATGAAAAATGTGTAATGCTGAAGAGAGCTTTGTACTTAAGGTAATTTTCTGCATTTGTGGGTAGAGAGACAGGGAAGCTATAAGGATCAGACTGCCATGCCAGACGAGTACCACAGTACTACTTTACACAGCGGAATAAATGAGTAGTGTCTTATTAAGTGGCCTGTTTCTTAAGGAAATTAAAGCAGTGATCGTACAACTTTATTAGTTGCATACTGTAGATTGTTGTAAACGCTAATGCAGGCATATAGTTTTCTATTTTATGAACCTGGGTAGTACATATTTTTTGTTTTTACAGCAGTCTAAGAAAGAATCTCATTTTAACAATTTTGATGGGCCCCTATGTTATGTTTTTACTAAGCATGCTGCATTTTTAAGATAACAGAAGCATAGTTTGAAAAGTGGTCCTTTTTGTATATAAAGGTATTGACAATAAATTTTAGTGCTGTCACATAAAAAAATGATAGGCACGGTACACTAGAATTGCAATTTTAAAAGGCACATGGTTAAATAGTCCTGTCAAAATTTTAACACTGTCTGAGAAATTTACTCTTTTTAGAGCATTCTATCCCTGTCTTTAATTGTAATCATATGTTTTCCCTTGCATTACAATACATCCATCTTCACTTTAGCAAATATGGGTACCTTCGAAGAAACAGTTGTACACACATTTGCATACTCTAAGCTAGGAATTGGTACTTCCCAATTAGCTAAAGAGGCTAACCAGTTAACTTTTTGGCTCATTTGATGAAATTATTTGATAATATTTCATAAAGTGACTTTATAATGTATGACTTTATAATGTTCCATTACTTGTACACATTGAATATAATGTTACTGTATTTTGGTCAAATTCAATATTCAAGTTGTATCAAATGAGTAAGTGAGCAATTCACTGATTTGTTATGGCCGATAGTGGATTTTCATAGTTTTAGTCTCATATGTTTAAGAAATGATGCGTGTTTCACTTTCTGGATACTGTACAGAGTTTTATTGCATAATCATTACTATCGTGCCAATAGTTTCAAGTGTCAATATTAAGCTACTTAAAAATTAGTTTCATATAATGGTCGCAGTGTACTTTGTCCAGCACAAGGTACATAGTACAATAGCTGATGCGCTAATTTATGGATGTGGCATATGTGACTTTGCACTGTGTGGAATGTGTGCATGACTTTGACAGTCACAGCTGGCTGGGCAGTTAGGTCTGCGTATGCAGCCAATAAACAATCTCAGCAGTGTTGCTGGTTGCTATGAGCGAGGGTGTATGAAGTGATTTTGAGAGATTGCAGAGCAATAAGTGATCAAGTTCAAGATAGTTTTTTTCGGGCTGAGTCAAAAGCAAGTGAATTACAGTGAAGAACAGGAATCGAGCTGTGGGTCATCACAGTGCTAATGTTGCGAGGAGGGTTTTCATCGACCAATATATGGAACATTTTTGTAATTCCACGTTGGCCAGCTGAAATATGTATGCGAGTTATAAAACAACTGTGCAGTAAAAGTATCGTACGCTACCTACTTTGAGATCTTAAAGTTGTTTTCATTATTTATTTGCAGGCTTGCATGCTGGACATTGCTCATATCCAGTATTCTTATATTATCTGCACTATTAAACAACAATTAATAGTTTATTTTCCGATTTACACACATGAAAAGTGTTTTAGCGCATTTGTATCAATATATTATATAACGCTTGTTAGGCCTACGTTAGTTAAATGTAAAACTTTAAATTTTTAAATTAAGCCACAAGTACTTTACAGTCACATAGTTTTGTTCTCATTATAGGTGAATTTTAACATGAAACGTGCAACTTTTATGCAGTCAAACACAATATGTCGTGCTTGGTTGTTTGCATCTGTACCATCCTCCTCCGACCCTTAACCACTTCTGCTGCTGTGGAAACTAAGACTAATGCATGGTGATGTGCAGAACATGCGTGAGGTTGCAGAAGCTGGAGAATTTAGGTTAGCCAGACCTCAGTAGTATACTTCCCCTCTGATGCGATGGTACGGAGGAGTCCCAGGTCACTGATGTCATGGCCAGTGCCTGTACAGCACTCAACATTTCTTTATTCACTTCTCGTAAAACTGGTGCCTCTTTACTGTACGTATTTCACTATCAGTATAACGAAGTCCTTTTTTTTCCTAAATATACTGTACAAAATACACTTGCATTTTGAGGCAATTTAAATCATGCTTTCCAATTACAAATGTAACCTTATCTCACGTCGTATCTACCTATAAAAAGCTGGATGAATGTTTACATAAAATATACTTTCCCAAAAAAGTTTCAGAAATGTTGTCACAAATAGGCGACATATTTTTTAGCACAATTTTTTTGAAGCTTTGCTTTTCGGCAGTATCACTAGTTAAAAATGAAAAGAAACAACTTGTGCATCAGAGATGACAGACTGTTGTAAAAAAAGAAGACCACAGATCATAGTAGAACATAATTATGTATGATACAAATGTGAACTGCACAACCTACCAGCAGACTATAAGAGCTGTTGGTTCACTTTCTGTCCATTTTGTTCGAAGTAGTGCTAAGCAACTCTGGATTGGCGAGCGCCAATATGGCCAACGTTTTGCAGTATCGTAACATCAGCTGATACCCGATATAGTAACTACATAAACATAGCCAACAGTCGCATATTTCATGACATTTTTACGTGTGAAATTACAAAAGAATTGCAAAATTTTGACGTGCTCCTTAGTAGATTCGACATATTGACTATATGCAAACAGACAATCTATTTTCAACAGCGAATGAGAGTTTCGATAGTGTCGAAGTAGACATGAAAATGGTGGTTGTTTAAGTTAAGTGACATCACTTTTTATTCTGTTACTTCACGCTACACAATTATTTTCGTGAATACTTAAAAGATAAAATAAATAATACTACATCATTTAAAACTACAAAATGAATTATGAAGAAAGAATTTTATATTTCTAATGATATTTCAACTAATACTGTAATTTGCCGGAAATGACGCAGGAAAAAGATTTTCTTCAACAATCACGCATAATGCAAGAAACAAATTACATAATCCAGCATACGTTTAACCGACAGAAAAATAAGTGAAAACAATTGTAAAATAAGAAAGATACATTCAAAACACAATGAACAGCTTCAAGGTATAAAGGTTATTCAAAGTTATCCATTCTTAATAGACTGTTTTAGTGTATATAATAGTAGTACAGTATACGTATACACTCATTTATCCTGCTGATAACTTTGAATAAGTTCTCAAGTATAATGTGATCCACATCAAAATTTCAGCAGATTCTGTTAAAATAATAACATAATTTTCTAGAAAATATGGTAAATTAAATTTTTTTACTATCTCATTTAAAATGTGTTTACTAGTACTGTAGTATTAGCAAATTTAATCTTGCTAACAAATCCTGAATACTACAATATAATGCACCAAAATATCAGGCAGTACTGGCTACCATTGACTACACAAGTACATACAGAATCAAACTTGCGGATAGGAAAACATGAAACACAGATGGACGACACATTTTTCACAATGTTGCACAGTCACGATGCTGCACTGGACAAGCCAGCTTCCTTCGGTGGCGAATGAGTGAGTGTGTAATCATTCACTGCCAGGGGAAGCTGGCTCGGCCAGCGTAACGTTGCGACTGTGCAACAACGTGAAAAATATGTCGCCCATCTGCGTTTCATGTTCTCCCACCTCATTTAACATATTTCACAGCATAATCGTCACATTTTTTTTACCAAATTCAATGCAAAAAATCATACGTGCGACAATTACTCTAAGAAAATTCCAGTGGTAGTTTTTTTTTAACTAAAATTTTTTGTCACTCACCTTATTTATATTATAGTCAGTAATTTTGGCAGAAATATTTACATATAAACCCTGAAACACTAAATTTATACAACTTACTAGACCTTCGAGGTTATGTTGTTTTTGTTTGGCAACCTAATTTTGTGCATAATTAAATATTTACATTTGGCAAGAACACATTTCGTGGTCAGCCGTATTTACAAGCACTTATGCAGTAAACATTGTGAATAAAAATTTACCAGTAAATAGGTACTGCTTGTTATTATAAAACTGATCAACACAGTAGTTTTCCGAGTTCCTTTTCAATTGAAATTTTTGTTTTCGACTTCTGCAAGTCGTACAGTAAAAAATCTAATTTTTTTTCTTTGCTGACTGACATTTTAAAATATTTGGAAGTAGAGAGTGATTTACAATAACGACAGAACAATTTCGTTGCATTTCCGATACCGTTCATTGCAGTGTTTACAAAGTTCATTTTTATTTTGCGACGTCATACATATACTACGTTCAGTTGGTAAAATCCACACGCCAGACAAACACACAAGATGGCGGATTGTTAAAACTAGTAGCGCTACGATGTTCCTTTCATTCCAGCAGAATATATCGGTACTAACTATAATAGACTCTTGCAGCAACCATTTTGTTCTAATAGTGTTGTACCTTGTACTTGAACCTAGTTAACATCTCTGGTGCAGAAACACAAACAAAACACTGTGGTACGACAATTATGTGATGAAAGCATTTTTACCATTCCTGTCATCTTAAAAATTAGCTACGACGATTACGCGATGGCGAGGATTGTGTGATGAAATACAGTAAATTATTAAAATTATTGTAAGTTGCATAGGTTTCAGGTCATACTATTGTTTGTAGATAAACTTTCGCCACAGGTTTGTTATCACAAAGATAATGATGACAAAGACTACCTATGTTTTTTAAGTAGCTGAAACCACATAATGAAACAACAAAAATGTATCTTGTCATACAGTGCTGTTATAAGTTGCAGTAAAAACCCTTTATAACAACCCCTTTTATAACAACTACCTCTCTGTAACAACCATTTCCACAAGAAATGTGGGGTATTACCGGTTAAATCATTTTATAAAGACCGCCCCTATATAAAGACCCTATTCTAGGGAACAGTAAGAGGTCTTTATAGAGAGGTTTTTACGTAAACTTACTGATATTTACACGCAGCAGGAAACACATTTAAGTATACAGACGAGTTGAGTTCTGTACATAACTTATTTATTTCACAGATTAGAATAAAATTGTAACAATGACTAAGTTTTGCTTCCTTTTTTACTTTTCCTTAAATGAGAACTGAACTTTGACGAAGATTTTTTGTCTGCACTTCTACTCTGGGTTTCATCTTCACTGGAACCAGCAGGACTGTCAACAACGGAACTCACATCAATGTTCGCAAAAGAAAGTGGTTGCAGTCCTTCCGACGAGGCCGCCGCACGCAACATATTAGACTCTTTCTTTAGATGGGCTTTCTCAGTACTATGTACAGATTTCTTCCTTCTCTTCAAACCTTTCTTACCACCCTTCACATTTTCTTCACTGCCCCCTGTATTTTGTGGACTCTGTGATTCACTAGAAGGGTTACATACTTTTGAGTTGTCTCCCTTTTCACCCAAGTCTTCGTTGTCACTTCCACTAGACTCTGTTCCAATTGCACTGTCTTCTTCATTTTCTATTTTCCTGACCTTTGCCTGTGGTTCACCATAGTTTTCTTCAGAATTCACCCTGAAAGTGAATTTTAAACAATTTAAATATTAATAACTGGACAGACAGGTGCACAATCAAAGAGAGAAAATACCACCTTTAACTCCCTTCCTCATCCTCCCTTCCTCATCACCAATAAATATTTCAAGGAATTAGGGGATATGTGCCTATCACTTTTATTTAATCAGAAATGTTCACTACTTGCAGAAATTTTATGGGAAAAAATTGCAATGGTGAAATGTAGCTTATTATAATAAAATAAAGTGTACTAAATACTGTAGGTGAATGAATACAAGACAGCTAGGAGGTTAGTTATCTACTGTACGTAAGTTTGGTTCACTTACTCGAGCTTCAGTAACGAAGCCAGCCTGTTGATGGCATTCTTCACATTACCGGCGATGGCAGGCACAGTGTTCTTGTACTCGACGAAGGCGAAGCCCACGGCTTGCCAATCTGCCAAGCTGCTCTGCCTGGCGCGACAGTTCCACACCGTCGTCACCAGGTGTGCCAACTCACCCACAAACTTGTCCTTGATTGTGCTGCTGCCAGACGCCACCTCCTTCAACACCTATGCACACACAACAATTCCTGTCCAATCACAGACTGGCTTGTTCAACTTCAAAAAATCCAATGTCACTGTTGCCAACTAGCATTACAGTACAGCCCTGATTTAACGAAAACAGCAATTTAGCGAAAGGATTTTAAGAAAGCTTAAAAAAAATACCAAAAAAAAATGTATGACATACAGTAACTAAGTGAATTTGATAAAATGGAATATAAATTGTAATGTAAGTCAATTACAAATACTACCACTGGCCGCAGTACATAGGTACATATTTCTCCGTAGATAAGCTTAAACTATCAATCGAGAAACAAATAAAAATCCTTAAAATTTGTTCAAAACTTCGGCTGCGGGAGTGACTTTGAGATACTGTAAGTACGAGAGGCCAAGCGCTCGACCCTGTGTTGCGTAACAAGCATGTGCAGAGATCTTGACGCGAATCTCAATGCGCTAGACGTGCGGGGTTTGCAAGTAAGTTTGCTGAATGTAAGCAGTGTATGTGTCTAGAAGACCTTTAAGGTAAAGAGCATGAGATACTGGTGTGGTTCTTCTAGAGTAATGATAATAGAAATATCCTCGACCCAGCGAGAGACTACTGAGTGAGACTACTGAGTGAGCCAACAAGGACAAACTCTACTTGCTAACTCAGAGTGTCATCTTTACATAAATAGTCACCTTGTATTAGATATCAAGGTTTGGTACACAGGTTAATCTCATCAAAGGCGAAAACAAAGTAATTCAGTTTCACGGGGTGTTTATATTCATGAACACAAGTTACAGCACCAAGATGAATACATTAGCTTTGGTACATGGTCCACAATCAGGGTTTGAGTCAATCACAATTTTGAAGACATACATTTTAACACTGGGGTCTCAATGCTAGATACGAGAACAAGATACGACAATAACGATACGGCGACATTGACAATAATAACATACATTACCACAGAAAATGCCATGATGCATACGACTTTACATGGCACTCCGGGTTGTTCAAATACTGGGCAAAAACTAAGGCCTTACTTGCGGCCACAACTGTGTGGCGATCATCTCTTTGATCCCGAGAGGTTTGCAATATGTACTTAATAGTCTCTTTACTTTAGACCCTGCGGCCGTCAACAACAATACTGGACTAACAAGCAATACTGGGTTACTGGTAATTATGCGGCAATCTCTTTGATCCCGGGGAAAGGTTACTACATTCCATAACTTTCAAAAAACTTTACGACATGGGGGGAAGTGTATTTTAACACTTTAAGAACTGGCATTACATATGGTGTCCCCTAGCCCAATACGGGGCGCGGGAGATGTGCGTGGCAGTGCCACCTTCGTCCCTGCCCCTCGGCACATCCCTAAGAGTGTATAGGGTAAGGTGTGAAGGACTCCCTTAGGCAAGACGTCAACTTCGGTAGGGAGGGTGAGGGTTTCCCTTTGCAAGAAATCGCCTCGAGGAAAAATTAAAAGCCAGCTGCAGCACATGCTGCATCACATCAATCCAGTTTTGATTCTTGCTACACTACCAGAGTGGTGAGGGCTCTACCTCAGCAGAACAACAGTGATGAGTTTAGACACTGGGAACTGGCTCACCAATACATCATCAAATCCAGACCGCCACCTGGCCTCAATACCAAATAACCTCTCTTCCCACTTTCAAACTTCCCGCCACAATTAGTGTGTCCTCTGGCCACTAGGTGCACTGATTACCAACCTCTGCTAAACAATAGACATCAGTGTGCTTCCCCTTGCCACCTGAAGAAGCCGGTCTGGACCGGCAAAACGTCTCAAGCCTCCGTGCTTCCGTGGAATATGTGTTTGTCCTTTCTTGTGTGTGTACTATCAATGAGGACTATTCTGTAAGTACAGTGCACCATATTGTAATACCGTAGTATTATGTAAAGTAATACAGAGGAACCTTTATCCATCGTTTCTCAGGGGACTGACAAAAAATTTCAGTACATGCAGACATTCAATGGAATGCAGACAAATAAGAAATGGGACCACAGAAAGTGTTCCATAGATGCGGACATTCAATACATGGGGGTTCAATATATAGAGGTTCCACTGTATAACAAACAGATGTACAATTACTTACCGATGATACTTTTAAATAGGCACAAACACACACATGAAGGGACAACATTCATTATTTCGCAGAAACACTGTCGCAACATTTCAAAACTCTTTTAACCACACCTCCAAAATACTGATAATTTTTGTAGGAACCATGAAAATTCGTAGAATCAACAATTCACTGTTGTAGTTTTGTTATACCAAGTACTCCCACACCATGCTGCTCAATACTAACCAGAATAGGACAGAAGGAGCCACTGACCTGCAAAGTATGCTGCATGATTGCACTTTCTACACTCGACAGGCAATTTGTCTCCTTTTCCTTCAGCTCCTGCTGGACCATACGACTGGTACAGAAAGATATCAAAGTGGCGAGAGCCTGACTGCGCTTGAAAGCTCGCACTGACGGGTTGAAAACGCACTCCACGTACAGAGGGACTAGATTCCAGTTTCCGAACCACATCTGCTGGGTCAGTGTTTGGAAAAACTTCAGGTGCAACAGAGAATCCCTGGGAAAGAAATTAAAGAAATAAGTGTTACTGCATGTGGTACAAGTTGTCACTTAAAACATCTGTTTGTTTGCTACAGTTCATACATATGTTCCCTGTTTACTGGAATCTAAGCTGCAATTTTTTTTTTTTTTTTTTTCCAGAAAATATTTTCTGAATATATGAATGTGCCTTACAGCTTTACAAATGGATACCATTTATTTTTATGAATAAAAGAAAATGTGATTTGCCTTGCTTTTAGAACTATTGCCGTATTCACCCGAATGGACGACGAGGTTTTGCGACAGAAAATTAATAAAAATAATAGGGGTCGTCTTGAATTCAAGACAATTTGGGTATAAATACCTTATCACTAAAAATTGACAACGCAGTGCTTACGTGCGTGTTAAATGCATATAATTTCTGGGGGACTTTATTTATAACATTTTAATTGCTTACGTTCGTCTTCTCAAAATAGGTTATAGCTGAAAAAGTTGTGCTGTCAAGTCATGTTTTTATAATTATGGTACATGAATCACAACTAAACATTTCTGAAAATTCAGTTTCTTGACAATTACCGCGAAAATACGTGGTAATTTATTGTTAGGACAATGGCGAGAAAGGCCGCTAGGCTACTAATTACAACTAAAACAGAAAGAAATGTGCACTAGTACTCACAGGATGGTACTCGCAAATAGAAACACACATACATAGGACGAACACATTTCTCTGTGTACGTGCGGCCGCAACGTTTCGCAGACTACATCTGCTTCTTCAGGTGAGTGGGGAGTTGTTCGTCCTGTGTGTGTGTGTTTCTATGTGCGAGATCCAGCCTGTGAGTACTTGAGCACAACTCTTTCTGTTTTAATTGTACTAATTAGTAATTTATTGTTACTACAGTATCCTTTAAACAAACACGATTACGTGAAATATAACAATATATAACAATCACTTTATTCACGGTAATGGATGCCATTGTTTACCAGTCGCAGCACTTAAAACCAAGGAAAATGTAGCGTAATCATAGACTACCTATTGACAAAATGAAGCCAATGGTGTGTATACTATGTTAGCGAGATGTTTTCTTCTTGCTTTTCTCAGCCTTTGCGCTTTCGGCTTCTCGTCGTACACAATCAATTGTGCAGCGCAACTCTATAGATTGTTTTGAACACATCTTAACCTCACTTTCCTTTTCTTCTTTACTGTACGGCGTCTTACTCTGTCGTATTCTAGGCTTCATTCTAATGGACACCATTAGTTGTGACCACGGTCGCAGAAGTACAGGTCTAGACACTCGCCTATCTACCAATGTATTTAGCTTGGTCCCCTAGTTGTTTGGCTGTAGTTCGTCATGTTACTGAGAATATTGTGTTTTATTGGCGTTTCAGTAAGGGCGGCGAGACTCAAACTCCGCCCACTTTTTCCATTGATAAATTTATAAAGTAAATAAAGATTGCTGGAGACTTTCCTTAAATTTGTCAGCGAAGAAAGTGTTTCATAAATTGATAAAAATTACATTTTGATAAATTGTTTATCTTAGTGGAAAGGAAGTGGGCGGAGTTTAGTACGACCGCCCTAACATCAGCGCCAATAAAACAATATTCTCGGTAACTTGGTGAACTACAGCCAAACAACAAGGGGGTCAAATATCTAGGCAAGTGTCCAGACCTGTTCTTCTACGGCTGTGGTTGTGACATCACACAAGAGGACTGGTTCCAAACCGATATTTAATTTGAAAGTTTAGCATTTAAATATAAATGTAAATAAAGTATTAGTTACCAGTTGACTTAATTCACTCTTTTTGTATAGCCCATCTTTTAATTGCAAATAAATTGTACTATACAAAAGCGAACAAACATGTAAGCTTACCATTAGGTTAAGTAACCTTATCACTACTTACACATAAATAACTCCAAGAATGCTGCAATTTTATCTCTTAGGCTATGTTCGTAGCTTCTATGATGTTACATATTTTGAAAAACAATAGATACTACCCAAATTTTTTTAGGAATGTAAAATTAGGTCTTTGTTTAGAATGTGCCGAGAATATATCTGTTTGGAACCAGCATTGTCATGTGACGTCAGACTAATGGTGTCTTATTGTTTCCTGTTAAAATATACGTAGACATGTGTTTTTTACATATTTTTTACAGGCTCACATTTTATTTATACTAAGTTTTATTCATACTATAATTTATTTTCTTTTTTAGTAACTAAAATGACTGATCAAGTTGATGTGAAAGGGACAAAAAAGGGAAACATTCCTATGGGTGTTCGGAGAAGTTTTGAATAACAACATATTTTGCTCCCTTTTAATTCAATGCGGTTAGTCTATATAATTGTAATAGTTTTGTTCAAATATATTGTGATGTAAGTCTAGATTATATTGTGTTTAACCCATGCTAAAATCTCTTATCTAATTGCTTTTAAAATTTTCAGTACCGTACCAAGTCGTCTTAAATTCAGGATTAAATTTTATTCCTTCAAATAAATTATTTTGGGCGGCGGGGGGGGGGGGGGTCGTCGTCTTAAATTCAGGAT
Source organism: Medauroidea extradentata (assembly GCA_003012365.1). Lineage (NCBI taxonomy): Eukaryota > Metazoa > Arthropoda > Insecta > Phasmatodea > Phasmatidae > Medauroidea > Medauroidea extradentata. Next base: position 32,945 of record PNEQ01001962.1, on the reverse strand, counting down.
CGTCTTCCACTCGGGTAAATACTGCAATTTTTTCCCCTCATGAACTTACTGTGCATAATCTTTATTTCAATAAATTACAGCAAGCAAATTTTAATTCAAAATTTTTAAACTGTGTGAAAGTCATTAACACTCTCATGTGGAAGTCCAGTGCAGCAGAAACAAAGTTGATGAATGTCTTTAAGAATTCCACTTCCATCATTATTGCAAGTACTGTAGAATCCCTTTTATACACCCCTGTTTTTACACTTTGACATATTTCAAATCTACTATTTGTTGCTTTTATATACTGTAGGAATTTCACTTGTTTTACACGTTCTTGCATTTTACAACAGTTTTTCCAGGCCACTATAGAAGTGCAAAAAGGGGTTCCACTGTATTATGTTGAACGTAGATTTATGTTTTATGGCTGAACTTTGTAGAGAAAAATATTGCACATATGCTCCACAAGGCAAAACTTGTATCATGCATTTGCTCTACAAAGCAAAATTCAGTGTCAACAATACCGTTAGGTAAAGAAATTGAGAATCTTTGTTCATACCGAGTGAAAGAACTGCTGTATTTGGCTAAGAAATCAAATATTACACATTTAATACTGTAATCTACAGGAAAAAGTACTAGTGCGAGCTGGAACAACAGCACAACCAACTACAGTAAAGCCCCGATTTAATGAACTCGGGAATAACGAAAACAGCGATTTAATGAAAGAATTTTCAGGAACCTTCAAAATATAACAAAAAAATGTATTAAATAACTAAGTGAATTTGATAAAATAGAATATTAATTGTAGTTTAAGTCCTTTAAAAATACTAGCACCGACCGCAGTATATTCTTATTTCTCAGTAGAAAAGCTTACAACATCCGTCGAGAAACAAAAAAAAAATCGTTAAAATTCGTTGAAAACTTTGGCCGCAGGAATGATTTTGAGATACGCACGCGCGGGCGCCGCTATGTTGCATAACAAGCGCGCGCCTAGATCCTCATCCTGGCGGCTAGCGAGTGAACGAGCATCTAGGTACCCAGTCTCCACCACAGCGTGGCGGTGGACAGCGCAAGAACCAATTCATAGATAGTGCTTCGCGTCTCCGTTAGAATGCGCTGTACGGCAGCGTGATTAATATCACACTTGCGTCCCGTGATAAAACAAGCTAGTTTTTAAAAAATTACGTAATGTTATTAATGCAGACTTTTTACAACGAATTTATTACTGTAAACGTAAATAATTAGTTTCTCCGATGCTTAAAAAAAAAAAAAAAACGCTCAAGTGCAAAGTATTTTTAGCTAGCAAACCAACGAGTTTGTTTCACGAGCGCAGCTGCATACAACCTATAATGGCAGCCGCCGCGCGTATTTAATCATTATTTTACCATTGTCTCGCAAACTTTTAATCCAGTTTTCCTTGCAGTTTTATTTTATTACAATTTTTCGTGGGAATTTCCTTAATTTTGTTGCTGGGGCGGGCGGGAGATAGACGAAAAGATTGACTGCTGGGCGGTGTTAGTCATCACGTTTCACGATTGATGGCGCGCGCAAGGACGGCCTAACTCAACCTGCGCACGCTCGCCGAGGGTTGCACTAAAAGTTTTTAAAGTTTTTTCGCCGATTTTTTTTCTTTTCACGGTTGTGGCTTACCTGTGGATGGTAAATGCGTTTGTTATTGTTTTGAGCCAATATACTTTTTAAAAATTACCTTAAATTCCGACAAAACATGCCCGAGGAATTCACAATATTTTTGTTGATGTGAGGAAAAAAAAAGGGGGGGGGGGATGAAGTCGGATTTAACGAAACATCGATTTAGAGTAAACATTTTCGGGTCCCATGGCATTTCGTTAAATTGGGGTTCTACTGTAGCATGTATGTAAACAAATTCATTAACAAATATAACAATCTCAATCATGCAATAATATGTAGCACAGAAGAGAGATTACTATATGTTCGTATAGAGGCTCAAAGCTTTGCGTGCAATGGTAGAAAAAATTGTACATTATGCTGCCTCTGAAACAAAAGGTTATCAAATTAATTGTAATAAAAGTAGAGAAAATAGTGCAGCAGTAGAATATTTTGGAATAAATGAAGTAAAACATATGCTGCATGTACCAATATCGTGCTCCAAAAATTTCTCAAAAACTTAAAAGAGTACTCCTTAGAATTTATTATTTTTTCACAAAAGCAGATCTATTTTAGATTACAGTAAATATGTAGGGTTACTTAAGTTGAGGATAGACCCTGCAAACTGTACATATATACTAGCTCCTATAGAAGATCTTTATCTTCAATTCCTTAAAACAAATCTTAAAAAAAAATTACCCCCCCCCCCCTTTTTTTCTTTAATGTTACAGTGAAACTAACATAAAGTACCTACTTGTATCATAATTAGGCCTACAGTAAAAGCCAGTTAATAAGTTTATAGGATTTCCTGTTTAATAAACTATAAAGTAATTATCGTTGCGCACTCATAAACATGTATTTTTCGCCTTTTTAAGAAGGTTTTCCATTCAAAACGTTTTTTCCCCCTCTTAATAATTTTCACACCCTTCTCTATTAACATGGCATTCCTTAGTTACTACAGTAAAACTCTGTTAAGAAGTTCCCACTTAAAAAGTTTTCCCCTATAATAAGTTTGAATTATATTTACCCCTTCCATTACTACAATAGTAAATGTACCCTTTTAAGAAGTTTTTCCCTGTTAATAAGTTCAAATACATCAGTCCCTTCAGAAACTTCTTAACAGAGTTTTACTGTATACACATGCAATTAAATACCAAATACTGCAGCGTGTACTTCTACCATTGCCTTGCGCTGTTCGAGGCCATGTAAAACAACCATTTATATATCAATAAAATACACAACTGCAATTTCACTACCTTTTCTGGAAAAACTCTACAGCAGCCCTTTTCAAAACATCTGTCAACAGAGGACCATCTTTCTTTTTCTTCTTTGTAGCCCCTTTTTGCAAGTGTAACTGATGGGAAGCACGTGCGAGGAACATGCAGCACTCCATCACCTACACGAAAAGAAAAACAGCAAACAATGCTGGTGATATACACCAATGACAAACACAATTTGCCAAGACAACACATGTCCAGCATACTAAACTGGCTCTTCCAACATTAACTACACATACCATTGTAACTTTAAATACTAGTCTACAAACAAGATAAGACACAAACTAACATACTCATGTATAGTGCGCACCATGATTTTTGCAACAAGTTTCAGGGGAAAAAACATAAGGAACCGAGGCTAAAAAAGAAAAGAGAGAGGAAAGATGACATTCACACTGGCTATGAGTGATGGCAGAAAGGATGTGGTTGAGTCGGGAGGAGGGTAGGGGTGTGGCTTGCCTCTCTCTTGTCTGCAGCTACGGCATCTATAAATAGCCTGCCAAAGTTGCTTGCTGCCTGCCTGCAGCCAGCTCACGCGTGTGTCTGTACAATACTTCTCCAACCCTCTCTTGATATACTGTGTCTGACGCTTCCAGGAATCCCATCCCTCCTTCTACCACGAGATAATATGCCATGACAGCAGAGCAAGCTTGCCCATTTTATTTACTGTCCAGCCAGAGCTGAGGAGAAAGAAAGACTTAGGAATGTGGCTGGGGCAGTGCCTACAAGCAGAGGGCCCCAACTACCACTCTGCCATGCCTTCTCTCTCCCAGGGAAAAAAAAAAACAGTGCCGCCCATTTTCATCCTTTCTTCCCCCATACATAGCTGATCATGAAAAGGGCGATGAGAACATTCATTCTCTCTCTCTCTCTCTCTCTCTCTCTAGCTCCCACTCTTGACACATATTAGTTAACGTCTACAACTCGGCCTCTCCCTCCCTTTGCAACCCTTTTTTCCACGTCTTTTTTTTTATTTTCCGAGTATAGTGCACACCCCTGAATTTATATCAGTTGTTTTGGAATAAAAGTTTGCGCACTATACACAAATAAATACAATAATAAAAAAAAATTAATTACTAACTACAGTGTGTCTCAGTTAAAACATTTCTCAATTAAAAAATATAACTTGAACTTTATTAAAGAAAAAACCTTATGAGAGCAGACTGTATATCACACCCAGAGAAACACACCGTTAAACTAAGAAAAAATGTGTACGCCCCAATATGCGAGTATTTTCTGTCTACGAGTACTCTCCTGTAAGTATTTTGCTTCATATACAGTGAAACCTCTATCCATCGTTTTTCAAGGGACCAATAAGAAAAAACGATGCATGCGAGAAAACGAAACATGCGGGAAACACCTAACACTACCCCCACTTTAAAAAAAAAAAAACTAAAAACATAACCTCAAAAATTATTTTTAATATGTCTATCACATGAAAATTTGCACTTCAAATATGTGTGTATCGAATATGGTCGTAGCTCATTTGTATTACCGACGATCCAGTTCAACGTCAAAGGTGGCAATCCGAGACATTTGGCGATGTCAGCATGCTTTTCACCGGGACATTTCTCTATCTCCTTTATTATTTCAAGTCATTCTTCAAGTGCGCAAACAGATTTTGAAGGCCGCGACATTGTTACAGCAATAATTTATAAATATATTTCACAGGACTTAAAATAAAAAACGTGTACTCCACTCGTTAACAAAATTCATGAAACTTGTTGCTATCTAAACCGAAAACGTAACAAGATTCGTAGTTTACAGGCAAAACGTAACCTCTCCGACTCGTGTGCTTGCGCTCGGCTACCTTCGGCTATACTCGGAAGTGCACAAAATGGCGGAAGAAAATTTCCAAAATTCGTGACGTTACAATTATTTATTCACTAAACATTATTGAGGAAAAAAAGCAACCATTTAAAATAGAGGAAAATGAATTTATACACAATACATGTTCAATATCTATTGAAAATAATTTGGATATCAATTTTAAAACAAATATTTCCTATATAAAAAATTACGTTTTTCTGTTGGTGGCAACATGTTTGTTCGTTCAACCAACAAAAATACGGCATTTGTGTTTACACGCACAACCTGTACAGTAGACTATGTAAAACGTTTCTTAAAATAAGATGAACGATAGCCAAACATATTTGAAACAATAATGGTGAAATTCATAGTCAAGAAAAACCAAACATATTACGTTCGTCTATATTTTTTACGATGGTAAATGTTTGCCTTGTGCGGTTATGATAAGTTGCTTACACCTGTTTGTTTCGAGAAGTGTATACGAACGTGGTATGAAAACGTAAAATGTAAGTTAACTTTTTATTGTAGTTGGCGAAAATGTCTGGAAGGTCAATGCAGGAAATTTATGCATATATGAATGGTCCATTTGGGTTTATTTAACATTGTTTATACAGTGGATTCTCTATGTATTGAAACCTGATGGATTGAAATACCTGCATCCATGGAACACATTCTGGGGCCGATTAATTTATTTTACAGCATTTTAAGACCATATCCATTGAAATCCCTTATGTATTGAAATTTTTTGTCAGTCCCATGAGAAACGGTGGATAGAGAATCCACTGTATAGGCAATTTGTCGGGACCGTGAAAAATGATAGATGGATCCGGGAAAACGAAAGAAACGGGAACGATGTATTGTATATTTTGTTTAAAATGCCTAGGACACTTTTCTTGCTATAAATTAGATATAGCATGTATATTGGTAAATGTCTATGTTATTTAACAAAAGCTATCGTACTTAATATACTAATAAATTAACAATGTAAGTGAAGTGTGTGCCTGAACTCGCCGTCAGATGAAGCTGGCCTAGCCAGCAAACCGCCGCGCAACTATGTGTTCGTCCTTTTATAAGTGTGAAACTATCAAGAAGTACCAGCTTGTGAGTACCTCAACCTTCTGTCATTTTATTCAATTGATTTAACCTAATAAAATAACAACTAACTTTAAAATATGATTCCGCTTACTAAAAAAACTCCAAAATCTCACAGCATAAATGATAACATGACTTTACTTAACTCGATACACTCAGTTAACAGACACTTAAATTACCAAGAACAGAAACACTGCAAACCTGTGTGTTCATGTCCAAAATGACAGTAGACTTCCTATCACCCTTCTCTAGAAGGCCGGAAGCAATCTCTGCCAACTGTGCCTCTGTGACGTCTGGAGAGATTGTGTACTTGCGAAGCTTAGCGAGCTTGGAGATGCAAGACCGGACACGGTTCTCCAGTGGGCGCTGGTGCTCGTCCTGGATGCTGAACTCGAGGAGGCGGAACAGAGGGGGTAGGAACCGGAGGCAAGACGCTAAACTCGGCTCCGTCGCAATGTAGATGTCTACCAAGTCTAAAACTCTCGTCCTGAAGTGTGTCAGAGTCCTGTCCTTGCGTGTCTGCTTCTTGCTAGCCTTAGTGTTTTTACCAGGTCTTCGGAACTGCTGGAACGCTTTAGAAAGAGCTTCATTCAGCCTGTTTCCTTCTTCTTCATCCAGTTCATCTAAGTCGACAGACTCCTGTAATCAACATTTAGACACAAATATTTCATTTTAAGTTATAACATACCACAGCAGACATACAAATTTACAAAGGTCCCAGACAATTACCACATAAATATAAAGGGTTTTCTGTGTTATAAATGTACTTTTAAATAAGTATTTAGTATAATAAGTTTGTTACCCTAATAATATCCAAACTTGAGTACTTATAAGAATTAAAACAACGTGATATAATTGAACATGCGTACTGCTACTAGCAAACACTCACTAGGTCTAGCAAAAAAAATAGTTTGTATTTCTTTTTTTACTAATCTGAAAGAAAAAAACTGTATGCTGATATTCATTAATTAAATTAATTCAGCCTATTCAATGAATTATGTAATGTCATTACATACACTTGTGAAGTGTTCAGCCACTTCCCCATCTTGTTTAAATATTTCTAAAGGGTTTTTATTTTCTTATTTAAATTTATATAATGTAAATCTTTCTTAACAGGCTATATGCATTTTCAGGGTGAGTTTGTCAGGTGTCCGGTAGGATGCAACAGAATTCAATAACCTAGTAATTGGGGAAATATTAATTTAAATTCATCCTTTCAAAACAAATATAAAATAGTCAAGAAATTTTAAAGTAGAGTCATTTGTTTATTTTCCTGGCTTGTTTGGTTTCAAATTGACCACAGTAAAATTTTAATTAGTTTTGTTGATATAACTTTTTCTTGTATTTTGACCAATTTTTGAGTTTTGGCAATTTTAGCATATTATTACATTTTCCCTGGTGAAGTGAGTAACTTCAGGTGTTGCAAGCTTCTCCAGGCTGTAGGATTTCTGGCGCCGACGTTGTGGTTGATCGCTTGCTTCATGGAATTCTCTCCATGACGTAGGTTATTGACGCATGTAGGTCAGCCATCACAGGGGGTTGCTTAGGGTATTGCGCCACGAAAGTAGTTCCACTGTTGCGCACTTTTTGTCCCCAATTAATATATTTGTGTGGATAAAGAATTTTCTTTCAATGTAAGACCTATAAACGGAAATTTTGGAATCCTTTGTGATCTGTTTTAAGTGTAATTTTGCTGGTTTTGGGATTGGGAAGATTGGAGTCTGTTGTATCACTCCGCCGTGTGAGCTATTTGTTACCATGTCCGTTGCCATGCGGGGGCAGTTGGTGCCGGGCGCTGGCCCGAGGTGGTTGCTGTGTTGTAGAGCAGTTTGTCTTTCGGTCGCAACGAACAAGTGCTTCGTATTTATTTCGTTTGTTCGGGCATGGTAACGCCGGACATCTGACCATTTTCCCGTTTATTTGTGTGTTGACCAAACCGTCAGTTGTAAAATATTCATGAAGCAAGCAAAAAAATGTAAAAGGTAAAATAAAAAATAAACAAACAGTTACCTTATTACGTGAGTCTAATTGGCAATACCATAATAATAGTTTCCGTCTCCATTTAAATGACTAAACTGAGCTATCCGGAGTACATCAAGCCACATAACCTCAACGCCAAGTGACAACAATAACAATAGACCACAGCAACACGCAGCAGACGTAAAGACGCGTCACACACTTTTAATGATGACAAACAGGCAAAGGACGAATGGCCACAGGGCAGACACTAAGCAAGCCATAACTTGCTCCAACAAAAGCCTAGTAGAAACCAGTTGCTGCACACGGAGCCTCTCATTAACTTTTAATTCCAGTTATAAAACAAGCATAGTAAACCCTAAAACAATAGCGGAGAACTGAGGTGCAGAGAACTAGCACATCAGTACTTCACCAAATCCAGACAACCACCAGGCGTCAACACAACATACAGTATAACTATAGTATTGTACCATAGAGGTTTCACCATTGTCAACTTTAAATTAGCTAAATCCTAATTACAAAAAAAATTAAAACACTGAAAAAAAATCACAGATAAAATACTCATTCACTCGAATAGGGCTACAAAGATTCCAGCTACATCGTGTGTGCAGATCGTACGGCAGAAATATTTTTGCTTTTAGTTTTGCTGCAGTCTTGTATTTTTTTTTTTATTTTACATATTTGATAGTGTGCAACTTCTCAACAGTAGTAAATTCCCATTTTAAATAAAATCTCTGATACACTCATGCCTCGTGCTGGTATTATAGAATAAATAAAGCCAGCCACCACGACCAAGTCCAAGATGGGTAGAGCAAAGACGGACTATTAGCGCTTCAGTTCAACATTCTGCCACTTCACTGTGCCTGTCTTTGATTACGTTAACAACGGAACATATTTCATCAGTCCTGTGCATCACATGACTCGTGCTTCGTAGATTGCTGACTTCATTTCATGTTACTTTAATTTAGTTTGAGCAAATTCAATAAAAAAGACTCTACCGCATAAACAAAAAGCTACAAATTGTTGGGTTTAGTGTCGTACATAAAACCGTAATATGCACATTTTTATGTTTATGAGTCATTATGCAAAAACTATGAGACATAAAAAAATTTCATAACAGCAAAATTTAGTTACAATTTATGGCTAAAATAAAGGGGAAAAATTTCACATACACATACTAAAATTGCTGTTGGCCGTGCCCTTAAGCACAGGTAGGAATTGTTAGTATGATCCTCACCGTATCAGTGAGGGTGCCAGCAATCCCCAGAGCTTCCCTGACAGCCACCTGCAGATTGGCATTCACCGGCTCCTTGTCCTGCTCAGCGTCTGAGACTCCGTCCTCCTCACTAGCGCTGCTGCCAGAGTTCTCGCCGTCCTCCTCGTCATCATCATCACCCTCGTCGGACAAAGAGTCCAACAGCGGGTGCTCCTCTGATGCTGGATCTAAAACCTGTTTCAAATAAAATCAGTATGTAAAATAAACACTGTAATGTTTACAAAGCGAAGACTAAAAGTGGAAAAGAGCTACAAGGCTACTAATTACTAAAACATGCAGAACAAAGCGCACAAATACTTACAGACAAATACTTACAGAATCGTACTTGCAGGTACAAGAACATAAAACACAGATGGATGACACATTTTTTGCATGGCTGCACTGTCGCAACATTTCACTGGCCAAGTCAGCTTCCTCGGATGGTGAATGATTACACTTTGCCACTCAAGGAAGCTGGCTTCAACAGTAAAACTTCTCAACTGCACAAAAAATGTGTTATTGATCTGCTCTGTGGGCTACAATGTCTGATATATGAAACCCCAAAATAGAATATGTTTATAATTTTAAAAAATTCTTGAATTTCACAAACTTTAATTTTTTTTTTAAATTTTGTATATAATTTTTTAAATGCCAACTTTTTTTCCCATTTTGTGCTTTTATATCAGAGACCTTGTAGCCTATATCACTGTTAACCTTGTGAATTGTTTCAGTTTGAAAACTCGGTTACAGTGTCGTACTTGAAACCACAACGTGTAACGTTTTGACTTTGGCAAGCAATTTTCTGCATAACTATGAAAGATAAAAAAATGACACAGGAGCAAAATTTAATTACAATTTATGTCTAGTAAAAATAGAAAAAATGTCTGGTACAAACATAAAAACAAAAAAAAATGTAATGACAAAAATTAATATTGAAGGTGCTGTTAACACCTAAAAGTCCCAGCCAAACATAAACCTGATGGTGGTATCCTCACCTGCAGCAGTGCGTTCAGCGATAGAGGCGTGAGGAAGGGGCAGAGGTGGGGAAACACCCAACCAACCACATTCCTCAATAAGTGAGTGTTACGTGACAGAAGGGACAGCATCAGGTCCACCGCCACATCAACCCACTGCACGTCATCTCCGTCTTCTTCTTCCCCGGCAGGACGTGGGCTGGCTTGGCTGGTCTCCTTGTAGCAGCTGTGCAGCTCCTAGTTAACAATCATTACTTCTACACAATACACTAACTGAAACGGTCAAAGCCGCTATTAACCAGCAAAAATTAAGCAACTGGGCACGTGCCTAACGCTTGCCCCATTATGGCCTCCCGACCGTGACGACACATCCTCGCGGACAGTGTAGGAAAAACTGGCTACGAAAGAAAAGTAAATGAAGTAAACGCGAACTGAAACCAACACTTACCAGTCAACAAGGATGTGCAGCCGCGGGCGCGAGCAAGCACAGGTAACCCACACGAGAGCTCACTACCAACTGAACTCCTCTCCGGCCGCGACGAACCGGCTGCCACCGGGAAGGAGGCAGAGAGAAGGGAGGCAGTTCCTCTCCGGCCGCGAGGAACCGGCTCCCACCGGGAAGGAGGGAGAGAGAAGGGAGGCAGTTCCTCTCCGGCCGCGAGGAACCGGCTCCCACTGGGAAGGAGGGAGAGAGAAGGAAGGCGGGGAGGGGAGGCACGACGTCCGCTGAAGACAGCCGAAGGTCTAGAGAGGAGGGGCGGGCTACGTCAAGGACGACATCACATGAGGCCAAGTCACAGGCTACACTCAGATACCAGAAGTCGAGTGGGAGGGGGGGGGGGCACGCAATATGGGCAGACATACATTAAATCAGGCTGAGCCCAGCTCAACATAAATAGTTGTTACCATACAGTCTATCTGTACACATCGAAAATGAGGCAAGTTTTAATAATTACTCTAAAATGTGTTTTAAAAAAATATTCATTCTGGACTGACACTCATAGAAAAAATTTCTTCAAAATGTCCCGTATAGTACCTACAGAACATTAATACTTTTTTCGATAAGAAAACTAGGAACCAAATGTCTTAATGAAATAAAAATGTATTTTAAACTGTCAGTAAAATACTATTTGTTCCAATCATAAAGATCGGAAATGTAGTGCATTTATCCAGTGCCTTGTATCAGGAAAGAAAGAAATAGATCAGACAGATCCAATAAATTAATACATACCAGCATATAGTTTTTTTATTGAATATTGATAGCATACCACTATACTAAGCCACTTCAGCCTGAGACCACATACTATTTGTATAAGTTGCAGCGTTTTTTCTGCTGCATTTTCACCGTGCTAGTGCAACACAGAATACATAACGGATGTGGCAAAACTGCATCCCATTACATATCATGTGTTGCTCTGTCGCGGTGATAGCACAGTTGCAAAACAGGAGCGGCAAAAAGTCCACACATGGTCGTCGGCTTACTCTTGGAAACTGTCAAGGGACAGCAAGCATTCCTCAAGGCAGAATATGCAGATGCTACTTTAAAACACAGCCATACACACTGACAACTCACTCCACAATTATGTCTCGAGCACACATAATTTTCTGCACAACTTCTTTAAGATACACATTTCGTAACATCCACAACAACCACAAAACGTATTTGAAAGATTCTTAGAATAATAGTGTACGATAAAGAGGAATATTTTGTGAATATACACCAATCCAATGCGCAATTTGACGGTATGTATGGCTGATTATCTGTTAAGTGAAATATTGTAGACACAAGTCCACAATATCCATTAAAGAAGCCATAAATACCAACAAAAAATTAAAACCTTTTTTAGTCTATGCTTGCACATTTGTGATCGATAACTTATTTGAATCGGACGACGACTTAACTGAGTATCTGAAGGAAATAAATTTTGTAAATCAAATTTAGTACAGAGGTTATGCGAATATACAGGAAGGACACCAGTATTTAGTAGTAGTTAATAAACAGAATTAATTTATAAACCCAATCAGAGAATCTGCGGTATGTATACAGAACAGATTTAGCACACCAGAAACTATGTACAGTATACCCTTTCACAAAATTTACAGGGTAACTGGTATAATATATGGCACGTCCTGACCACACTTTTGTTAGCACACAAAACAAGCAGTCAAACTGTGAAGCACAAAACCACATAAAAATACTTTTCAAAGGAACAGTTTGTTCCCATGTTAACCTTCTGAACGAACATAACCTTAAGTTAATTTTTTAGTTCTACCAAAAATAATTTACTTTACTTGAAAAAAAATTTGCAGCTTTAAAAAAAACTAATTTTTTAAAGAAACAAAACTACAACTAAATTTTTAAAGAGTTTAGGTAGGTCCTGAAAATCCAATTATAAAATCAAATATTGAATTGCGTTACCTGTAATGCCTCCAACGCAACATCTGGCTTCAGAAACAACTGCAGTCCCATCTGCAAGAACATTGTGTGAAACACTGGGATGGTAGGGGAGTCAGAGCCTTCTTTGCCTGGCTTCATTTTCTTCACCACTTTTACCATCTTTTTCCATGATCCATACACCTGTAAGATAAAAAAAAAAAAAAAAAAACATACTAGTGTAGTGAAGTGAAGGGATTTAGATAAGCACTTAACATCTAGATTTTTAGCTCTGGTGAGGGGTGACATGATATGAGTATGGAGCAGCACCAGATGAAATGAAGTGGCGAGGGAAACGGGAGATCCAGAGATCCTAGAGAAAACCAGCCAACCAGTAATACCCACATGTGAAAATCCAGGGACCCACCCCACCGGTAATCAAACCTTATCAGCTGGTAGAAAGCAAGTACTATAGTCAATGTGCCAACAGCAGTTGCCCGGGAGAAACTGGAGATTCCCAAAAAAGATCAGCCGACCAGCACCATTATCCAACATGGTTCCCATTCGCGAAATCTAGGAATGAGCCGACATGGAAGAACTCGATTACCGATTAGGATTGCATAAAAAATTGAATGCAACCGATTATGTTCGTAACTAATTAATAATATTGAAGTACATGACCAATTATGGCCTACATTATAAACAGAAATTTCAAAAGGAACAATATTGAATGCGGTTACAGATAAAGATGTACTACTGTAGTAGCTTATTTATCTTATGTAGTAAAACTCTGTTAAGAAGTTTTTGAAGGGACTGAGGAATTCAAACTTATTAACAGGGAATAACGACTTAAAAGGGTCAATTTATTATTGTACTAATGATGATGGTAGACATAATTCAAACTTTTTATGGGAGAAAACTTTTTTTAAGTGGGAAACTTCTTAACAGTTTTTTTTCTGAAATTATAAGGAAACAATACAATACAATAACTTAAATACTTTTGAATTTTTATACCATACTTTCTTCTCGTTGACTGCACTGAACTTGCACTTACAGCGCACCAAACACTTTAAATGTCATGGCACTAAACAAACGTGCTTGTAGCTTGTTTGTCTGACATATTTGATGTGAAGTAATGGGGAAACACGGAACGGTTACGTGGAAAATTACACAAAGCCATTCTCAAACGTATGTAAATGCAAATGTTAAAATCTGATGGAATATGAAAAATAACTTCCCAAAAAAAATCGTACTCATAAACACGGTACTAAACACATGTGGCTTTGAGACGTTGCTACAAGACATGAAGTGTGTGAAACATAAACATTATTTTGTGAGAACGTGGAATTACTTTTGTATTAAAGGTATTTCCGTTCCATATTCACTATTATGTTTTTTCCTGGAAGCTAACATCAAAACATTAGCGCTAGTGTAAAGTGTGAGCTATTGCCCAATTTGTTTAATTTTTTTCAAGCCGGATCAATTAATTGTTTAAAATAATTGCAGATAACGATTAAATACCAAAAACTGATAATCGCACGATTAAAGTTAATCTGCAATTTAATCATCCCTAGCAAAATCCTGAAGTCCGACCCCGCCGGGAATCAAACCTGGATTGCCTTGGTGGAAGGGGAGTGTTCTAGCCAACATTCAAATATTAATTCCACGTACAATCCCATCCCCTTTGATCTAAACAAATGCTTTTTCATATTGTATGTAAGATGTAATTACAGTATACAAGACAAAAATTCTTAAGATTATACACTAGACTTCATTATATAAAAGCATCAAATAAACAGAGTAGTTAAATTGTTCCCACTTATAATGTTGTTATGGTTATAAGGCTATCTTCAATTACCCCATCAACTATTTAGTTATAGGAAATTACCCTGTTATGTTTTCCATTTATAAAGCAGAAATTTTTGGGCCCTTCAGAAATGTTACTAACAATGTTCTACTGTATTACAGCACCAAGTTACACAATAAAATATCAAAAAGACAGAAAGCCTGCAAGCAGCCTAAGTGCCTTGCATGTTAAGGTGATATGTCACTTGATATGCATGTCAGTCAGTGTCTATCGTGGCTGCTGTAAGGACTCAGAAAAAAAAATCAAAATAGTGAGAGCCTTAAGGCAGTCGCCTGGTGAAGAATATGTCTGTGTGTGAAACTAAAATGTATTAGTTGTTACAAACGATGCCAGTCAGCACACATGTTGTAATATTCCATTTATACCTACAGTCATGAACGCATGACCAGTGTTCCCGTAATTTACATTTTCACTGTGGAACTCTATAAGCAGTGGCCCCATCATTTTACTGAACTGTAGCAAAGTCCAATGAACAGGTAGTTGTAGATGTCAACCTCGAACAAATTCTGTATATATAACTAGAGAAACAACCATCTTGCAAATCAATTCTGTGCACCCATTTATGCTCCTAGTCGACTGCGATGGGACCTTCCATTCGCCTCCTTGAGCCCAAAACTGAACAGGCCATCACCCACACCTAATGGAAGAGGGTTCCCTCCGAGTCGTCAACCATCGGCACTGCCACTTCATCGCACCACATCCGGCTGATCGTCAACTTCAACTGCAACTTCCTAGTCCCACTCGCCGTGCAAGAGTGAGCACCGCTCGTGCCTTCGCCTACCAAGCAAACCTGTTGCCCCCCTCCCTTATCCCTTCTACCAGCTGAGACCCCTGTAGACTACCCCCCCCCCATCAAAACCCCCCTCCACGGTCGTTAGAGGGATAGACCCGACAGAAGGAGTGACAGGCGTCCCGAAGACACTACCAACACATGCCCCCATTCAACCAGGGTCAGCGAAGTCACAGAAAACCAATCCCCAACACACAAAGAGAAGCTAAACAAACTTCAGCTGACAGACATCCTCAAAGGAAAAAGCAAACCAAACCAAATACACTGAAATGAAAAAAGACAGAAAACCAATACAAGAACCAAACAAAACTAAGGACGTAGCCCCTACCAGCCAACCAGCTCATAATCATATGTCTATGACATTTGTTTGTTTTTCTCTGGGAGTTGTTATTTATTCCCGGAAACATTAATTTTTATTACGTTTAAGTTTATGGTTTGAAGGTAGCTGTAATTAAATGATGTTAATTATTTTTAAGTATTGATGAAGTGTTACCGTATATGCTGTAGACACATCCAGTGTAAAATACTGACTAAATAATTTCAAATGCCTTAAAAACTACATAGTATACAACTACTTGTGGCAGAAAAATCACCAGCACATATTTAATGCTCTAACAAAGTTAAATTTTCAGACGTGAAACTGAAACAAGAAGTATGATGAAAAATGCACCAATCCAAAATTGTGACTCTATTCTCCCCTTAAGCTTGATAAGGTATTTCCAGTACAGAAGAAACCCTGTCCAAGATGCCGTACCTTCTCTGTCCAAGGTCGCCTCAAAGCAGACAAGCCTCTGCTCTTTAACAACTGGTTGGCATGAAGAACCACGGCATACAAGATGTTGCGCACACAGTTCAAACGAGGCAAGGATGATTTTGGCCTCTGGTCGAGGACTTTGAAGAAACAATTCCTCAGGGTTTCTGAAAGTCACGAAAAAAATCTGTACAAAAGAGCAAGAAGCGAATCCCATAATACTGTACTTAATATACCATATTTACTCGCCAAATGACAAGCCATTGCATAATACTTGCAGTTAACAGAAGTGTGAAAAAATCAGTACTGTAAATGGAATGCAATAGAACCATTTTTTTACATTCCCATATTACAGTGATCTATCAGTTTAAGGTCTTCCAGTTTAACGATTCTTTTACTTTAACAACTGTCCCATCTACAGTCACAACATACTTTTATCATTCAGTTTAAAAACTCCAATTTAAGGACAATTTATTTTTCAATCCCTTGAGTCGTTAAACCAAGAGATGACTGTATACACTTTCCCTTATTTTACATTTGTTTCCTTTGGTCCCTTGCAAATCTACACAGCATAAATTTCACTCTTTTTACACATTCTTGCATTTTACACCAGTTTTTAGCAGGACCCTAAGTGGTGTAAGAAAAGATGTTTCACTGTAGAAAGAAGCTGAAGTAAAAGTAAACAGCGGAGATCACGCTACAATCACAACCTACCGACAAGCTGGTGTCCTAGACTTTCCTCCGTCTGGAACATGCCAAGTGTCAGCAGAAACTTTAACTTATCAATTTTCCACTCAACCTCAGTTTGTAGAACTTGGCTACACAACAATCTGCCAAAAAAACACACACATTCATTAGTTTCCTTGTACTTTAGACACCCAATAACATTAAGTAAAAACAATACTAGATCTACGAGTATGATTTCTTCATTACAAAATTAAAACTGAAAATCATCAATGAAGATTCCTTAACACAGTAACAAAAGAAAGAAAAATATTAATGTACGCATAACCAAATACCTTATATTACAATACCTGACACA
This sequence comes from Medauroidea extradentata, assembly GCA_003012365.1. Taxonomy (NCBI): domain Eukaryota; kingdom Metazoa; phylum Arthropoda; class Insecta; order Phasmatodea; family Phasmatidae; genus Medauroidea; species Medauroidea extradentata. Next base: position 16,132 of record PNEQ01001962.1, on the reverse strand, counting down.
CTATGAGATTAGTGGAAAAAATGTTATGCTAGCGATCCTAGTACCTAGGGAGGTTTGAGATTAGCCTTTTTTACAACTCTGTTTTTCATATTTTTACTGTGTACATATCTTTGGTGGTATCCACAAACATTTCATACGTACAAAGTTCCACAGAAAACAGCACAAACATTTTATTCTGTCATTGTTTCAATCCTTATTCCCCCGCTACGCTAAAACATAGATGAACCTGGTATTTTAATGTACAGTACTGTATTTGACACAACTTCACAAAGACAAAACACTAGTGGAGTCTCACCTAGTGAGGAGTTGCGCTGCATAAACTCTTTCAGTGGCCACCCATGAAGTAACCTTCCCGTCTGGCCCCCACACCTTCTGCATGCTGCATGTCACCACGTCCTGGTACAGTTCGGCCAGTCTCTTCACACCAGCCACTTTTAACTCCCCGGACAGGATCTGCACTATGCGCGTGCCTGGGGAATATATTCACATTGCAGTTCCACAGGCACAATCAACATGAATAAAATCAAAGACCAAGACGACACAGCAGTCCAGCCTGAGTGATGCTCTCATTATTCCCAGCCTGCTGACAGACGTAAGGCCTCACTCTTTTGTTTTGCAGTGGTTTCGAAAATATTTTTTTAATGAAAATTAATACATATATCAAAAATTCATTCAGACAGTTTTAACATGTATATATCATTGTTCGTATCTGAATTTTTCTGTTGCAATACACCAAACGGAATTTTAGATTTTTGCCCCAGAAATAGCACTATTTTGTTGTCAAAATAAGCTAAAATAATTTTTTGCTAGTGAACAGTACATTATTTTAAATAAACGCTCTGGCCAAATTGTTTATCGTATGACTGTACACAGTCTCTAATTTTTCAAAAGCATCTGGTTAAAAAATATTCACGTTATTTGCAATTGTTTTAAATAAATGAAAGATCATGACCTTAAAGAAAATGTGACAAGCTAGCCTGCGCTAACTGTCAAACACAGTACTGAATGCTGATTCCCAAAAATGCTGTGGTAAATTCCTTAGCTAAGTTGTAGCAACCTTAATTGTAACCCATTGCCTCTATGGACTTGGTCTGCGGTCTCCGGTTCGATTCCAATAGCAAACTCTTATAGGCAATCCTCTAGACGTCATGTTGCAGACACCCAATAGTGAACCTCTTATGTCTCAGTGGCAAGTTAAAACCCCTTGGAAATTTACCTTTACGAGCAACTTAGGCTAGTGATGATGGGTAGACAATGGTGTACGACAGCAGCAGTGGTGGAAGTAGGGACTGTACATTCCACCACAAAGCCAATTGCAGACAACGCTTCTGAACATGTATTGGGCCCCTGGCTAAATATGTGGGTTGACGTTGCGTCACCACTTCCCTACCCGGAACCTTAATAAAGTTAGTGGGTTGTCTGCCGTAGATGAAGGAACTCTGTCGTTAATAAAGTAAGGCAAGCTTCTCCCAAATGTTGACCGTTTGGGGGTTGCCAGCAGCTGTGGTAGCATGAATGTTACCTTGATACCCGTAACAGCCCTGAGGTCTCTGAACCCTCCCCCACCTCTAAGGGTCTACTTAAGTTCCCTTAAAGCGTGTGACCCCAGAAGCTGTCTTGCCTCGGCTGACTGCTCAGCCAACTATCAGCTGGGTTCAATACTAGTTTCACAGTACCAAGTCTAGAAAGTGAAACAAACTCTTCTGTGTGACTGCATCCATTTATAGACTCACTAGTCAGAAGAGAATGACATAAAAGGAAGGGGCAGGGAGTTGTCTGATTTGATATGTGGTAATATGCCTTCGCTCTTCCCTCTCCCTAGCAAGCCACATTTACAGAAAAAAAAAAAACCTGAAAATCAATTAAAAATGTGACAGTGGTAGTTTGAATTGAGCTCACAACCCAGTGCCTGCGGTACATCGGCCTATTTTCCTCTTCCATATTTCAATGTACTTGGCCTATCACACTCTCGCTCTATCATGATGAAAAAACTTACAACGGTACACCTTGTCATGCCTCCACTGTGTTGCGTTGGTATTGGCTGTGATTGCAAAGTAGGAAGGCAATGCATGACTGTATAACATTTTTTGATTTGGCGGGAAGAGGCCACTAGGCTTACTAATTACATAATAATAATAATAATAATAATAATAATAATAATAATAATACAAAAGGCCCTACGGTGCACAAATACTTATACAGTGGTACTCGTTGATAGAACACACACAAGAAAGGACGAAAACATTTTCTGCGGAAGCGCGGAGGCTTACGACGTTTCTCGAAGCACACTGTGCCTCTACTCACCGCCTGAAGAAGCCGGCCCGACCGGCGCAACGTCGCAAACCTCCGAACTTCGGCGGAAAATGTGTTCGTCCTTTCTTGTGTGTGTTACATCAATGATTACTACTCTGTAGTACTTTTGCACCGTAGGGCCTACTGTATTATTATTATTATTATTATTATTTTTATATACAGTGGAACCCCTGAATTACACCCCCTGATTATACACTTTCCTGCCATTTACACTGTTTGTATTTGGTCCCATTTAATTATTTTACATTGTAACCTTCCCTCAGATTACACTTTCCTGCATTTTACACCTTTTTTTACTGGTCCCTTGAGAAGTGTAATTCAGGGGTTCCACTGTAATCTATAAGGTTTTTTTTGGTGAGGGCATGAGAATGTAGAGTGGCTCTTCTAGAGTAATGTGTACCAGAGCTAACCTTGATTCAGCGAGTGACTTCTGAGTGAGCCACCAAGGAAGAACTCCAGTGCAAGCACAGGGAGTCAATTTTCTTCATAAATAAAAGGAAGGCTGATGTCACGCATCTTATACTAACTGTCACAGGTTGGAACACAAGGTACATAGTTTGATGAAAGGAGATATAGGATGTATTCAAGCATAGGCCAGGTTGATATACTTGATACAGACCTATATGGGTTTACATCACCTTCAACATTCTTTTCATGAGGTTACAACTGGTTTCAGGTCATACACAATTTTGTACAGATAGATGTGACACGGTTCAAACGACATTGATACAAAGATAACAACAAGATGACAGCAAGGAGTATGCTGAAGAGTACAAGTAATACGATAGGGCACTTTGGGCCATGACAATACTGGGGGGAAAATTAGGCCTTGCTCGTAGCCGAGGCGATCACACTTAATCCGTGAGAAGTTACAACATATCTATGTCTTCTCTACACAACATGGTCCTATGGGTCGACAACAGACAGACTCTTGATCCCTAAGATGGCTACTACATTGCTATGTCTTCTCTGAATGATATGGCTTTACGGGCCGACAACTGACTGAAGGACAGAGTCTTTACTGCAAGTGCGCAGCAACACTTTACACTGGTAGCGTGTAAGGGCACGGAGACAAGAGACTGTAGCAAGAAGGTAGATCTCCAAGCTTGTGCAAAGCTGAATCGCAATCGAGCTAGCTTAGCGACCCAGCCGAGCCGATCTGGCAAACATAGGAGTGGTAAAAGGGTGATAAGATGGGGTAGGCGGATTTAAGTGGCAGGCTACTGCTACAACCCGTAAGGAAAGAGGGGAAGGAGTGCCAGGCCGACCTGGGCCGAGCCACTGACTACTATCTTGGGCGAAACGCCCGCCGTTTATACTAGCCAGAAGGGCAAAAGTACTGTTAGCAAAATGGCAGCTTAGCCGTTCAAGGCTGTTTGCTGCTGCAGTAGCGCCACCCGCACACACTGAAAATACTTACTCATGGCACAAAAATACTCAACTGGGTAAACAAACATTTCGCCTGACATAAATAACAATTGTGTTGCCGTTAAAACACTATAATGAATACACACAAACATTTACCATATATCACTCGTAGACACATTTCAAATAATAAACAACAAATACAATAATTATTTTTGTTTGTATTTCCTGTTATTTATTATGTCACTTTACAAAGTCTTGTGCACATGATTAGTAACACTGGTGAAGCACTCAGCCATGTTTGTAAATAAACACTGGTACCAAAGTTTGCCTGCAGCAATTTATACATGGAAAATACAGTGGAACCTCTCTGTACTGGACTTGGATGTACTGAATGTCTGCATCTAAGGAACACATTCGGTGGTCCCATGTCTTATTTGTCTGCATTTCAAGACCACATCCATCGAATGTCTGCATGTACTGAAATTTTTTGCAAGTCCCCTAAGAAACAATGGATAGAGGTTCCACTGTACATTGGATAACACTGGGTGTAAGTAAATGCTGTTTAACAAATAAAATGGCAACACAGCGATTGGCAGTAGTGCGGGAGAAAGCTAGTATTTTTAGGTACAGTTAGGTGTTAAAAATCGGGGACGAGCATTAACGTATTTTATAGTGTCAAGCTATGGTGATGCGTCAATCTTACACACCAAATTGAATGGTGAGTAATGACAAAAATTACAATTTACACAGTTTTTTAACAGGTTTTAATACTGTCCCATGCATAATGTGCATGTGGATTTTACAGGGATGGGTGAAAAATGACATTGCAGTAGTTATTTTCCATGCAGTGAACCTTTTCTTCTCTTGCATGACCATATCAAATGAGAAAATACACTAGGTATAGTCAAAAATGTAATTGAATTGTACTTTCGTGTTCGAAATACTCTGTGAGGGTTTAATTTATATTTACGTAATGTGCTGACCATTAAAAGAGATTACTTGGGACCACCCACTTAAGTTACTGTATTCTCTAGAAGTGATTTTTGTCAAGAGCACCGGAAAATGGCATTTTTACTGGTCTGGCATCAATTTGAGTTACAGTTTCACTTATATCCAACATCTTGTAAACTCGTACATAGTGGATGTGCGCCGCAGCATTTACAATAATTACCATATTTTAGGTGACAACAGAAAATTGTAGCTACTAGGTACTGCATTTTGGAATATAATTTTGGCCCGAAAAGAGTAGGTCATATCTTCAGTATGCTGTCAATAGAAAGATGTTATTCTATTGAAATAAATATGGACCTTTTTAATAACTCTACTTACTTTTCCACAAAATTATATTCAAAATATTATAATTATTTTTTTTAGGGACAATGGTAGATCGTATCTCCATACCTTTTCAAGGTGGGAGTCGTGTATAATAACATAATACTTCATTTATTTGCTATCTTATTTTCCTGAAAAGTGCTATACAAAATGGACCTCATACTTGAAAGAAGTAACTTAGTACCTGTTCTCATGTTTTTGGGTATATTTATAATGTGAAGACATCCATACTGTAAACTGACGTAAATCATTATATATCGTAAATGCAAAAATGTCTTACCTTTGTACTATACCAGGTTAAAAACTGAGTACTAATAAAAAATTCACTGTTAGAACAATTTTTGGTTTTAAGGATGAAAATAGGAAAGCTGCGATTTTACAAGGTAGTTTTCAAGAACTGTAAAATTTTAAATTTTCTCAATTTTTTTTTAAATTTTTTAATAGATATAAGACTACTAAAAAACACAAGAACTCAATCTGTTCATAACAACACTAGAGTGTTATGCCACGATTCACTGTGTGTGCATACGAAAGTCACATACGTGATGGCAACTACAACAGACCAAAACACATACTTCCTACAAGCTGTAACGGCCAGAATTAAAGTTCAAAACAGTGATACCAACTCACCTGTGACTTTCTCAAACATAAGTGTGCCAGGAAAGAAAAGTAGTTTCTCCAGGACACCTAGTATAGCATCGTCATTGTCCTCTTTACTGTCTGAGAATGCATTCACAATGAGAGCGAGAGCATTGCCAGCCTGCTCGAAAAGCTGCCGATCCTGCTCAACATTTGTCCTCATATGCTCCAGCAGGAGGGTAACAAAATTAGGTGTCAAGAGCTTACCAACCTAAAAAACAAAAATTAAGTCATTGCAAAATAGAACGTTTCAACCTACTTAAGTTACTTCCGAACTAAATCTAACCAATCTGATAAGAGAGGACATTGTTGTAATGTTGATATACACATAACCTTGAGACGTTGCTTTAACTTGACCCAAATCTAAAAAAAATTCACAGGGGTGACACCATTATATTAAGCACTAATTTTAATAAACATTTCAAGTTTTTACTATAACTTTATATGTTCTCCCAATTATATCTTGAGAAATCTACACAAAACTGATAAGAACTTGTTAGTCATTTTACAATATTCATTGGCCGGCAAAACCTAAAATATAAAATATACTAACATAAATGCTGTACAGTTGGTACACTCCTGAGAAAAAATTATGTTCAAGAACATTGATAAGCTTATGAGAAAATGGACAGTATTCTGCATAGACTGACTATGCACAAATTTTTAACTATAAATAAACCATGTTTTCAGTTTTTCTAATTTGAAACAGGCTTACAAAAAGAATCTTACGAGCAGTCCTATAAATTAAATATTTATAACAACAGGATAAAGAGTTAAAATACTTTTTGGTGTGATGTTTCAAAGCTTAAAAATAATTTATACAGTAAGTAACAATTCGCGCACAGTCCATAGTTCATGCGTAACACCGTCCAAATACAACACACAAATTACTTAACTAAGCATTTTCCTTCGAACGAAAGGTCGTCACTTAAGAAGCATCAGTCCCCACCATGCTGGAATAAAGAGATATTGGTCAGAGCCTAGCAGTTAAGTTTTAAGTACTGGTGAAAGTTAGACAAAGTGGATTAGCACTGATATAATAGGTTGGGAGGGGGAAACTGTAAAGCCCTGAGAAAACCAGCCAGCTAACTACATCGCACTGTAGGATTCCCATTTATAACAGTTTAGGTCAATCCATCAGGAATAAAATTTATAAAGCCTTGGCAGGACATAAGTATTATATACGTCACTACAAATATAAATTAAATATTAAAATATTTTGTCTATATTTTTATAAATTTAGGTTCATTTTCTTAATTTATTTTTATTTATTGACACAACTTGTAATTTGGTGTCATTCAGTAATTTTATTTCATTCTAGATGTTTCAGTACATTTTATTTTTCATTATAGTCAATCTTTACTTCACACATTAGTTATGAGTAGAGCCGATTCAGGCTGCAGTAATGCGTTCTTTGTTAGCTGGATGTGCTTGGCTATGTTTTGCATTCCTTAACTAAAGCTTTTGATTATTTTCACTGTTCCTTGTTGCAGTGCAGACATCTGCTGTGTCAGGGCACGTGTACTCTGTGTGATTATCACGTGATTTCTTCCTTGTTGTGCAGCTCTGTCCGCCTGTAAGCCTCGTGTCACCCTAGTTGGTAAGCTATTTTTCCTCTGCCATCTAGTGGCAATCTCCTAAGTTGTCTTCTGCTGCCTTGCACCCCCCTTCCTTCCTCCCTTCGCAGACTTCCTTGCCGTGGTCAAGCACTCTTTGTACTGCCGTGAACGAGTCATGATGTGTCCTCGTGGTGCGTGCTTGTGGGAGATGTTCTTCGGAACATAGGAAGCGGATTATGGCGTTACTAGCCTTTAATTTACCCACGTAGTATTTATAGTCACAGAACTGTGGTTTGTTTTTTTATTATTTTGTGATGTGACGTCTTCTTCAGTCCCTTAAGGTTAGTACTCGTCTGTTTAACTTTTTTCGTCCGCGACCATTTTGCCTTTTAAAATGTATGTATTTTCTAATTCATTGTGCTCACTGTGTTTCAATGAGGGTCCACGTCATGGACGCTACATTGTTCAAGTTTTTCACTCTGCTTATGAGGCCGTTGTAGTACCAACCTATCTGTGTTGCACACCACGGCCACTTCAGCTTCCACTATGGTTTTCTCTAGTCTCCATCTCCCTGCTTTTAGTTGAAATGCTGACATGGTGTTGCCTTTGCCATTGGCGTGTAGCTATCTCCCGACTGCATTATTTTCTCTCAAGAATTATCTAGCCTTGGTCGAATGTCAGCTAAGTCTGTCGTACACTTTACAGGATTCTTACAGCAACATACAATTAAAATTCAAGGACTTTCAAGGACTTTCTATTAATTTTTCATGGACCGGTGTAAATTACATTTGATACTCAAATTTTTTATTCAGATATTTATGGTTTTATTTGCAAAGTTTCTATTTTTCTCTCTCCCTCTCTTTAGAACTGTCGAAGTTCTCTAAAGACATAAAAACCAGAAATTAGCTTCGACTTGAGAAAAAAATGGGAGACATTCTGCTCTGCAGCATGCATTGCATGACATGCCTCTCTCACACCCGACTCGTAATTTGTTTTCTGTACTTGCGTAAATACGGCATTCCGTGTGGGACACTTATTCTTTTCAAAGTTCTTTATTTATTTTTTGCACTCTTCTCTTCCAAAAATTTTTGCCATGAAACTATAACAGATTCAGGGTACAACTTGCCATGAACATATACAAAAGAAACACAAGGAATAACAGAACATGCTGTGGCGTGCTAGAAAGTGTATTAATTACACTGACACTGCACAATGTCTGTTATCGTAAAGTAAATTACATTACAGAAATAATGCATGGACAAAACATGGTTTCATATTTCTGAGAAAGAGTTTTAATGTTAAGGCCTTGCTCTTTAGTTTGGCAGTGGTTTCGAAAAATATTTTAAAGCAAATTAATACATAGGCCTATATCAAAAATTCATTCTTACAGTTTTTAATACTTATATATAGGCCATTCGGAATAAAGTGAGCACTAAAGATTTAACCTTTGAAAAAAATCACTAGCCGTTACTGCATATACATCACCACTAACAAGAGTTACTTTACTGCTTGTATGGTTGGTAGCGATTTATTGTACGTAGTTCCGTGTATTTTCCTATTTGAATACAACATTAGTGAAAGAACATATGACGAACTCGAC
>PNEQ01001961.1:9478-31484 GCA_003012365.1 Medauroidea extradentata | reverse complement strand
GTGGGAAAAAAACATCACCAAGGGCATCAAACAGTGTACAAACATCAGGTTGGGAGTCTGACACTGAACCAGATTGGCCAGGTTGGGATACTGGTAAAGCTTTACAAGTCAGCAGACCGAATCGGAAGAGGGTCCCACCAAGGTGGATGACGGATTATGTTAAATAGTTCAAGGGGAATGGAGTAAGAGATAAGCTATTAGGTTAATCACTTGTACAGTAATTGTATCTTCATATATATAATAAAAAAAAAAAAAAACTCTTTGATTAAGGTTCTTAAAAGGGTATGGAGCCAGGAGGCTCATTAACTGTTTGTAATTGTGTGCTGGACTTGTACGAGTGTCAAGAAAAGTTCGTCAAGCTATTCATTAAAGAAGGGAGATGTTGTGGGCTTGACTCGGGTGGTGGACGGCAGTTGGAAGATGGCGGCCGGGACAGGAGGCGTGTGATAACAAGTGGGAGAGCCAATTGAACCTACTACAGAAATGAGAAACTTTCAGTGTTTTACCAGGTCAGACTGACAGTTATGTAATTGATGTATTGTGTTTTGTTGGTATAGTGTTAATGTTAACTTTGTAATGAGTGTTATATTGTTTCAGTATCTATTTGAATGAAAATCAGTATTAACATGAGAAACTTTCTAGGTTTTACTAAACCAAAATGACTGGTCTAAAGAGTGTATCGTATGGTGCTTATAAAGTGTCATGTTGTATATGAAAGCATTGTCCATTCAAATTGAATGTAAACATTTTTTAAAACTAACTGCCAAGGGGAAGTGTTGTTGAGTTAGTTTGTTTTGTGTTGCCTGTATAAGGTTGGACATACTGTTTATACCCTTTTTTTGTTGTGAAGGAGTAAAGAAGAAGAGTAGCAAGAAGTGCGTGTTAACCGTTTTGATGTAGTAATGTAACAAGTAAGAATATTTGGAATCAAGGTTAGTAAAGGAAGTAAAGAGCATTTTGTGCTGTTATTTCCTACCTAAAGAATGAAAACAACAGGTAACTGCACTTCTTTCTGTGATTGTATTTATAAAATCAAAGGAAATAGTTGATCCATCACAAATTTTGCAGATTGTCCTTGTCTAAATACTGTATTCATAAAAAAATATACAGAATTTAATTTAAGAAACAGACAATTTTATCTTTTAATGAAGTAAAAAAATTCAATACAAATACGTGAAAGTATGGCATCTACAACTATACCAAAATGCCAAAAAAAAAAGTATGAAAGATATACTTTCATAATTGAACTAGTTACACACTGGCGACAAGTGTATGAAACAAAATGCTTACATTGAAATACAAGTGGGAAAATGCACATTCAAAGATAGCTGATGAGATGGATCTACACACATATTGACCATTTGTAAACATAAAACAATACTTTTCAGTGTCTCGGTGAGATTTACCATTATTCTTTTGCCAGGGAAAAAAAACAACCTTATAGCAGATACCTTAGTTAAATAAAGGGTTAAGTTCAAGACAGCTATGACTGTCACAGTCATTTTTGATACAGAGAACATTTGATTTTTTCCTTGAGATAAGTGAGAAATGATTATGATATCCCAAAAAATGTGGAAACCAAATGATGATTCAAAATATACCACATAGAACCATGTCAATAAAACGTTCCGTTAAGTGCACTTGTTTGTGAGATGGACATTTTCTGACTTAAGAAGATAGCCAAATGTTCAATGGGCATCTACAAACAAAATAATAATAAACACTAAATCAGAATTTTTGCCTCTGCAGTGTAAATTTGTTTCTCTCACAAAGTTTACTCTTGAGACATTTGGCAAAAAAATTAAGTATTTGAATATTTTAAACCTAACGTTAAAATTCCACGATGTTAAAACATTTGTCATTTACTTACCACGTGATAGAAATACAAAAACTTTTGAATACGACAAAGTTACCCGGCAGAGACAAAAAATACTCCATGTTAAAGAATCTTGAAAATACACTTATAGATAAAGGAGTTAAGTATTTTTACAACTCAACTGTTAAGTCCGGCGTGTCGTGTATGACAAGGGCATAGTTGACAAAGGGCGCATGACCTCTGATGACAGCCAGGTTAGGGAACAAGGAGCCAAGACTTGTGAGGCCATGCACACGGAACACTAACAGGTAGCACGTGATCTCCACGAGCTCTGGGAAGCTGATGTTCGCATAGTCCTCTGGGGTAGCAGTCTCAATCAGCACTATCTGCACGAAACCCTCTACGATGTTGCAGCCTCTCAGCTCATGCAGGAAGTCCACCGAGTTACGTATGTCCACGCTGCCACAGATGACGCGTCCATCGCTCATCCGCTGCCTGTCAAAACCACAGCCATTCCTCCATAAATAACAATCAAACCCTTTACAAGTCACTGTGAAAAACAAATCATCAAACAAGTTGCAAAAAAGAAAGTGAGAATGATGGCCTGCTGCAGCCAGGATCCTATACAAAAAAAATTAGATTGCTGAATTTTCGAGAATCAACTGTCGCCAACTAGCAATTTCCGGCTGAATCTGGGAACAACCTAAATAATAGCATACCGGCGTACAGGATCCCTAGTGAATGAACACCTCATGGCCTTTCATTTTTCTCCTCTTATGAAGGCCAGAGGGTCACTTGCACAGCAAAATAAAACAATTTACGGTTCTTGAGATTTATTCCATGTGCATAGGTACACACACAAGTAATGTTATTTTTGAATGATTCTTGCAATATGGAATGGGGGCAAGTTACAAAATAAAGAAGTATTTTGTCATACGCCATTGCAGCAAATGATGGTGTCGCAGAAAACCAGAGAATACACACAAACAAGTAAACAAAAAATGACTGTTAGCAACGCAAACATGGGTAAACATGTACAATTCAGGGGCATTATTTCAGGTTTTTCTTGGAAAAAAAAAGGGGTGGGGGGAAGCAAGATTTTTTTCTGCGACAGTGTTATTGTTGCATCTTTTTTTTTGTATTAATTAAGCATATATAAATTTGAAACTTTAATAATAAAACTTCAGTTTTATGTGTTTAAGTTAGCATTATTTAAATATCAAAATACAAAAAATATATTTTATACACTTAAAATTCTAAATCCAGATGGGGGGAGCATTCCCTCCCCCTCCCTTCCCCACTAAATGACACCCCTGGTACAATTCCGCAAGGAATTCAGTCACTGATTTCATGAAAATTAATGAACACTAACGAGCACCCTGGCACCGGAAAAAATAAAGGAAAAAACTACTAGGATCACTCCACAAAAGAAATTCCGTCAGCAAGTGTGAAACAACAGACAATAGGACAGTCAGTCCTTGCGGAATTGTATGTTTACATGTCTGCCAGTGTGTATTCTGTGGTTTTCTGTGACACCCCATTTGCGTGTGTCCAAAATATATCTTTCATTTGTAACACACATGCTCTCACCCTATGTGGTTGCTGCAAGGAACATATTACATTGAATGACAAACTTACATTGGAATAGTTAAAAGTAAGTCACGACGGATGATCTGGAAGCACAAAGTTGAGACGAGACACCATGTCAGAGGACACACGCAGAATTATTTTTGTCCGGGGGGGGGGGGGGTTGTGTTACACATGGCCGTAGCTTAGATTTGTGTTTGGGCGGGATGTGTGGGGAGGGTCCCGATCCTGGAAAAGTTACACGCAAACACCGATCCTCCTTAGTAAAGCGGGAAGGGGGGTCCGGGGGTCCTACAGGGGAAGGGCAGAATTCACAGTGGTGATGTAAGCAATACTTGAAACAAGTACTACTTATATTCATGCTTGAGCATGGTTTTCAATTCTAAGTTTAGTAAGAACATTCAAGCATTAAGGTGCCAGCTTACTGGCAGTGTGTTTGTGTGAGTGAAGCATGGCGGCAAGGGCGATGTTGACTGGCTCATCTGGTGCGGTATCGCCTCTACCGCAAGACACAAACGGCGTGTAGTGGCATCGTAGATCTCCCGCCTGACTGATACTTTCAGTGGTGACCATCTTTTTATTGATGGAAAGTTTTTAGTAAAGTCCTTTGCATGTTCCTAGAGTACTTTCACACGAATCCCGTGAGTAGTTTTTTCAGATATAACAGGTTGAGAAAGATATTTAGCCTTATTGAGGGGCTCCTAAATGATTTTTCTAGTTGCCGTGATGCTTTGAAACTTCCTTTCCGTCATTGTTTGAAGTGTATTTTCTTTACGTACATTGACACAATGCGTAAGCCTACACGTGGAACAGTTTAACAAGAAAACATATTTATGATCACACTGCAACACATTTTAAGTACGTGGTAGGCGGTGCCCTTAAGCGTCTGACGTAGTTTTAATATTGATGTCTATTGATTGTATGTGATCGGACTGTAAATTGAAGGAAAGCAAGTGTTACGTGTTGTATATTAAATAGTTTTGATAAGATTTGTAAATAAATAAGGAACTGTTTTACTATTGGGTAAATTCTCCAATCCGATCAAGCCTTTCTGCGCCCGGGACAGTGCTGGATCGAGGCATCGCTCTTGGCACCGTGCCTCAAGCTGGTTTCACACCCATCACAGTATCACTTAGCGTACGCACGTACGTACGTGTAAAAGTAGAAACACCGAGTGTTGCATGCTAGCATTCATATCCTCGCATAGCGTGCGTACGTACGTAATAGAGTCTGATCAACTTGCTACTTCGTATGTACGTACGCTAAGTGGTGGTTGTGAATAGAACATGTGCAAACGTAAGACTCAAATATTAATTTATAATGTGAAATAATTTATCCTGTTATCATACATTATTTTATTCGCTTCGAAAAATAAAAATAAACTACGATCATCTATTAGTGATATTTTGTTATGACAAACAATTTCGGCACGTCTAGATTAAATACTGTTGTGAATCCAATATCTAATACGGGCGCGGTCTACCGCAATTTTCGTCATCATTATTTTATTTTGTATTTGTACCAGATATTTTTTTTCGTATTTCAGACACAAAATGTGACTAAATTTGGCTCTTATGAAATTTTTTTATCTCTCAGAGTTTTCACGTAATGGCTTGTTAAAGTCATATTTTGCATGTTTCCGTTTTAACGACTACACTAAAACCAACTGATATACCAAACTCAAAAAAATCACAGTAGATAAAGACATCGGAGGCTACAATGACATGCTCATAAAATTAAATAATAAAAATTATTTGTATTTTAAAAAAATTTATTGAATTTTTTAAAATGTTTATTTTTAGTTTCAGTATTTTTTTAAAATTCAAATAATTTTTTTAAAATTCAAATAATTTTTATTCTTAAGTGTGGTCGTGAATCCAGCTTCATTCTTGAACACACGGCCAGTAGGCGAGTGTCTTCCCTTATGGAATCAAATGCTGCTCGGAGTGTAATAACGGGGATTTTAGTAATCGGTGGAGAGGAAAATTGCGAGGATACACATACAACTCAACCACATATTTCACGCAAGCAACGCGTTCTCGCCAAACTGCGAGGCTCGTAGTCGTCGTCCACGTCCTACACCGCACCTGCTGACCTTGAAAATGCTCGTGACCACTTGCGAAGTGCAACTAAAAGCGCGGCGATCAGTTCTTGGAAACAGTCGCGGTGGTCTTGCTGCGGTTGCTACATGTCGGCACGTACACACGAAGCACATCTCACGGTTTGTACCCTATTGTTGCAGAGGCGTCATTTCAGATTTTTCATGGGGGAGGGAGGGGGGGGCAAGGGTTTTTTCAGCAATAGTGACCTTGTTGCATCTTTTTCATTAATTAAGCATGTATAAATTAGAAACTTTAATAATAAAACTTCATTTGTATGTGCTTAGGTTATTATTTAAACAACAAAATACAAAAATTATATATTTTATACACTTAAAATTCTAAATCCAGGAGAGGATATTTGCCTCGCCCCCTTGCCCCCCCCCCCCCCTAAATGACGCTCTTGTGGTGTTGCATACAATTTGATTACTGTAAGTTGACAGAGTTAGGACAAAAATAAACAAATAAACAACCCCCAAAGTTATACCTTTTGAAATAAACATATATCAAGTAGAAGGAAAAGTCCTAAATATATTCTAGAAAAATAACAAGCATTAAATAATATTTGAAGAAACATAAAGAGTTCAGAGAAGCTATTTACGTACGGTGTTGCGAGCCGCTACTATCTTGCGGCGAGCAGTGCAAGAAGATACAGTGTAGGTAGAACTAAGGAACCTCCGAGTGAAGTGTACGGCTCATGTTACCTTATGTGGCGCCGCGGCAGCCACCTGCACGCCGGCCGCGACTATCGTGCGAGCAGTGTAAGCTGATGTAACAGCGGTATAGGCAGTTCGGAATAAAGCGAGCACTCGAAAAACCCCCTGCTAAAGATCTATTTCCAGCCAATTCGTATCTTTCCGCGTGTAGCAGCTAACGACGGTAAAAGTCTAAGATCCTGGGACTCGTCACTTTATGTTTGCACGTGTAGGATAAATTGTTCAGTCGATAGGTACATATACAAATTGATAAAAAAAGAAGTTAATTAATTATATAAAATACAACTATATCGTTGTCGGTTGATTTTGTTTCAGTATTATTGTATTTAAATACGAATAAATATGGAACTATGTTGTGTTATTTCGTTGCCAACCATACAAGCAGTAAAGTGACAATCGGTACTGTTGAATTATATGTAGTAACAGCTAGTGATATTTTTCAAAGGTTAAATATTTAGTGTTCACTTTATTCCGAACGACCTATAAGATTAAAAGGATATCGACGTGCACTGTGCTGCTCATGTTACCATTTTGCGACGCAGGACGGCGGCCACCTGCACGCTTATATCGGGATTAGTACATACAGACTCTGGTAACAGCCAATATCATGGCATAGAGTTTTCCCGCGTGTACTCTCTTCTACGGGATGGTGCTTGACCCTGATGCGACATCCTTCTAGGAGTTTCGAGATAAAAACTTGCCGCGAAATTTTTAGACTTTTGATTAATGGTATAAAAGAGAGCTGTGGCAGAGACAAGAGAGTTTTTGCTGGCAGGCATCTGGTGTGAGTTGTGGCGATAGTGACGGGTTGCGAGAAGTATGCGAGTGTGTTCAGCGAGATTGTTTGCGGCAAGGAGTAGTGCAACGAAGGAATTTCGGGCCTTCAAGAGGTCCATCGGTTTTCCTAGCTAGGACATTTGGTCCACCATTCGTGAGTGGTCAGAGAGACATTTAATGTACAGAGAACATGTATATAGGGCTAAGATTGCATCATTTATATATATATATTAGTCACATGTTTTGTTTGCTATCAACCTGTAACATACTGGTTACTTTTTATTTAATAATGACAATTATTCACAAGTGACATACATACCTTTTTTTTGGTGTAGATGTAAATAAATTATGTTAGATTCATTTATCTATCTTTTCTTTACTAAAATACCTCCATCCGTCGGCGAACCTTGACCGAACTTGTAACAAAGGTTTTACATGCACACAGTAAACTTTGACCTTGAATATCTCAATTTCAGTGAACTGTGGTTGGATTCTATCTGCTCAACTCCATCCAAGTGATCTTTGATGTCACATTAATTAATTAGTGTCGTAATTTGACAAAAAAGCTTTCTTGTTGTAACTCTCAAGGACCAGACATTTTCATATAAAACACTTAAAGCTACGAAGGCCTGGAGGGTAGGAAACGTGTCCTCAACCCGGAAGTAAACATGCTGGCTGATGTAATGCTTTTCGAACTTCATTTTAAGGGCTTCTACAGTCCTTAATATTTGTAATGAACCATGGTAACTCATATCAAATTTCTTCTTTTCACATTAGCAATCCCCTGGTAAAATTTGATCGTATGTATCTAAAAATGTTGTATGCCATGAAAATATGTTGTAAAATTTTGTGGGATGATTCATTGCAAAAAATTAGGTAAATTTACACTGTCAAGTTTTTGGTTGGCGCAAATCTAAAAGGAGAAATTTGCGACTGAAAACTGAAATTAAAAAACAACATTCGTTAAAATAAAAAGAAGTAAGGAGAAATAAATAATGAATTTTCGAGGGGGGGGGGGGTGGTTAATAACATCAAGATCTGCAAACTGCGAAGAAATGGTTGTTAGTGTTGTGACTCACACAACAGTGGTGGGTTGCAATTCAAGAATGGTAGGCAATCTCTACAAACTACAGACACTAATTTATTTCAAACATCAATCAATCGATATTTCTACACGACATTTCACAAATACTCTATTACAAAATAATGTTGCATGTTGACCTGGCTGGAGGCATGTTGCATCGTATCGGGTGGATAGCCCAATGATTCAACCAAAGAGACGTCATTGAAGAGTCCTCATGATACCTTGATGACGCCTTTGCATATCTGACTTTCGGCAGATACATGTGAGGTAATATTTACTTTTAGACCACTGGTTATCATGTTGCACCACCGATTGACGTCACTAAACGAGTCAAATAATCGCCTCCGAACTTCGAAATAGGAGAGTCTAGTGAAATCTTTTGGAGATTTCTGTGAGTGTCAAGTGAGACCCGAGGGTTGTGTGGGTCGGCGTCGGCGCCGCCAGGGCGATGACGGACGTCGTGAGGAGGGGCCGTGGAGAAGTTAAACACTTGGGGAGTTCTGTTGGCGACGAAGACAACAAGAAACAGTGCCTTCGGAGGCGATGTCGTGGCGGCGATGGCAGGCGTCGAGGTCCGGTAACACCAGCGGTATACAGAAGGGACAGACGACACTTGGGGCGTTGTGTCGGCGCAGCGGAGCTGCCTTGGAGGCGGCAACACGGCGGCGGTGGTCGGCGTCGAGACTGAGTAACATCAACGGGCTGCCGAAAGGACGAACAACACTTGGGGTGTTGTATTGACGGCAGCAGTGAAGAAGGTGTCGGCGTGCTACAGAAAGGTGGCGAACTGTGGAGAACAACACTAGGGGTGTCGAATCGGCGAGAGCAGTCACTGGCAACTTAGGGGAGTTCGTTGTTGGTCTTGCTAGAAGGAGGTGCTATTTTTGTGGAGAGAGACTGGTGAAGACATCCTGGTGACATCAGAGTCTACTGTGAGGCTGCAGGCACATACCTTCGGAGCAGTATTGGGCGAAACAAGAGGACGGCTGCTACGGGTCGACGGGCAAGAAGGGAGGTACGCGATGGGAGTCGAACCAATTACCTCAAGAGTGAAGACGGTGGTGCACTCGGGGTGCTGCGCAGCACATGGTGAGCCATCACCACTTCGGACTGTTAAGCTTGTACATTGTCACTATTTGAAAGACTGTTGACTGGAAATATGACTGAACGTTTATTGTGATTTGTAGTCTTTAATTAATGGTAAACATGTTTGTGCTTTAATTGTCAAAGTTAATTAACGTTTCTGTGACACAGTAGTAATTGTGTGCATATGCATAATAAGGGCGCCGTGAAAGTTATACTTGATTGCTGTTTTGTGTATTTTTGTAAGCTTTGTGAGCTAGTAAATAAATAACCTGATTAAACTCTTTATTTCTAATTATAACACCTCTATCCCAAAGAGCTCAGAGAATCGCCACATGTAAATTTATGCAAACTTGTAACAGTACTGTAGCAGGCCTCACTGGCTGGAGAGATCCCATGCTCTACTATTTTGGCCGTAGTAGATACAATAGTCACGTTAGGCCTATTTTGTGGAGAGAGTGCAAGAGAGGAAACCCGGAGAGTGAGATAGTTGACTTACCACTTTATCTGTTCCGATCGGTAGAATGAACACGGCACCGGAATCCCCCAGTGCCCTTTCGAGCCCCTCGAACACCTAGCACCCCTCTGTGGATGTCGGCTTCACGACCACGACGTGTAGAGGCATAGGTTCTCTGGATAGCGACTGTGACCCCCTCATTAAGGTGACCATCACTTTTGTAGGCCGTATCGCCTTATCGAACCTTGTCGTTGCCACAACAACCGAAGCTCCTGCAGCCGCCGTGGTTCACCCTCACTCAGTGGACGTTGATTAGCATGGGTTTGACCCAGGGATGGGTCATAACAGAATACTTTTCACCTTCTGTAGGAAATAGGGTTGGCCAAACTTTTTTTTAGCATACAATTTTTTACCGTTGCATATTTTGGATATTAATTAACACAGTTTGTGGCAGGAGGCCCCAATGAACAAAAAAAATCGTCATGTTGCAATACATTCAAGTGAACAGTTTTCGAGAATATTAACTATGTGCATCATTACAGGTAGGCAACATGCGATACACAGGTTTGAGCAATCCTATTATCTAATGATGGTCAAAAGCATTCGAAACCAATTTTCACAGATTGCAGAATTTAGTTTGAAATCAGACCCGGAAATTCATTACTTCTTCCTCCTAACTTTTGTTTATTTTAACAAACGCTGATATTCAATGTCAAGTTTCAATCGTGAGTATCTTCCTCGATATTTGCACGAAACGAAAACTTGTATTACATAACTTTACCTAAATTTTTCCCCCAGGAACTATCTCGGAAAGTTGGTAGGCCTATAGGTCATTCGCGATAAAGTGAGGACTTGTGGCGACCATCTTGTCTAGAATGATGATTAAAAAAATATTATTTACTGTGAACTTAGATGTTAAATTTTTATTACTACTCTACAATCTACACACATAAATTGTTACTTAGGTTAATTTGTTTGTACTTAAAAGCACCAGAAAACTACAAATTATCTGGAAGGTAAAAAGTAACTAAGAGTTCCAGTTCCAAAAGTGTTTACTTTATCCCCAGTCACCTATAACTCCGGACCTGAAAAGTACCATCTAGGATTCCAGCAACTGGTTCGTGCCACTTTCGTAACTGGCCGTTGACTTTTGACACCACCTTCAAGCTGCTGAGCCAATAATAATAATAATGAAACTACTGCACGCCAATTTCATTGAGTCAGCGAGCAGGCAATGAACTTCTGCTGCCTGCTTGAGTTCACACAGATTCTTGGAGGCTAGCCTAAAGGTCAATGAACCCACGAATTTTCCCCGTCTCTAACGTAGTTTCACCTCACCTGTACTTGGTCAGCACGTCGACGGGGACCGGCAGGCAGCAGAGCAGCGACACGACGGTCGCCACAAACCTCAGCAACATGGCGGGGCCGGAGAGCGCGGCCAACCACGAGCAGGCTTGGGCCCGCGCGCGACCGCTGCGTCCACTACCGGCGTCTGGGTCGCATCCCCCGGGTGGCGGGTCTTGGGCAGCAGCACCAGCTGACGTCACAAGATGACACCTGCGGCACGCGACTTCCTAGAAGGACGCGCGGACAAGCTGTGGCCGTCCATCTGCAGGCGAGGTTCACGTCACTCCTCGTTGCACTTCCTGCGAACAAATATTAACATTACCTGTAGTTGTAAACGCTAGCAGGGACGGATTAAGGCCATGAGCTTTCATTTATTTCAAACAATTGCAAATAACTAGGATATTTTTTTTAACCAAATGCTTTGAAAAACTTTGTGACTGTGTACAATTATACGATACACGTTTTTTCCAGTGTTTTTCTTTTTAAATGTACCATTTGCAAGTAAAAAATTATTTTGCTTCATTTTGGCTTATTTTGACAACAAAATATGTGATATTTCAGTGACAAAATCTACAAATCCGTACGGTGAATTGCAAAAGAAAAATTCAAATACAAACGATGATACATAACTATTAAAATTGTAAGAATGAATTTTTGATACGCGTATTAATTTGCATTAAAAATATTTTCGAAACCACTGCAAAACTAAAGATCTAGGCCTTAAGAGGGAGTGTTAGACAAATTTATTGTCATTTGTAATCATATATTGTACAATGTATTTATTTTATAGAGAATTATAGATTAACTTTCAACAATTACCTTGCAATGATTCTACATGACAAATTAATGAAATATTCCATTATTATTTATGACAAGCATTTTATCTATAAAATATCAAATACTCTATCGAAGAGACAATTTTGATAATTCAGTTTGAATAAATATTATGGCACAAAAACTTGGTGGGGGGAGGGAGAGGGTTACCGGGGAAGCCCTCCCTCCTCCAAAATCGTGTTCAACACTATGTAGCCAAAGTACGTCCAGTCGTCTCAAGGAAACTGGAGTTTTGTTGTATGATGATCCAAGTACATTTATGTGTCCTACTTATGTTATTTTTAATGTTCTATGACAATAAACAACAACACTTTTGAGATGGCTGGTATTTTAATCAATTCATAAACTCACATAGCCCCCCCCCCCCCAAAAAAAAAAAATTATCACGTTTTTCTTTCTAAATCCGCCACTGGTCGCTAGTAAGACTTCCGTCTGTGAAATCAGTCTTTGCGTGTATACTTCTATCTCCGTAAATAACTGTTCTATAAATACTTTTTTAAAAAGAAAAGATAAGGCATTATCACGGTCTATGAAGGTAGGTATTACCTATAGACGTCACGTTTGACATTAGTCCAATTGTAAGTCATTAACACAGACAATGTTTATTGTTTCGATAAGTTTCATATTTCTACGAGATGTGTGTTGTTTTGTTGACATACATTGTGACAATTTTTTACTGTAATAAAATTTTTTTTAGCTTTCATAGTTATTTTATAACGGCATGTGAAAATCCAAATTTGCATAAAACTGTTTTATACTTTAAGGAAAACCAAATGACTTACCGACGGAAATAATTCACACTGGATAACGACATTGTAGGCTACAAGGTCTCCTATATAAAAAAAAAAGTTTTTTTTTTTTTTTAGTAAATTGCTGAAATTAAAAATTTTAATATAAAAATTTAAAAAAATACAAACATATTTAATTTTTGTTTTTATATAAAATACCTTTCAGCCTACAACATTGTTATTCAGTGTGATTTATTTCAGTTCGGTAAGTTAGTCAGATTTTCTTTAAAGCATAAAACCGTTTATGCAAATTTGGACTTTGACATTAGCTACATTAAAAAAAACTAACTAAAGAATTTCCGTTACAGTAAAAAAAAAAATTGTCACAATCTCGTCTATGTCTACAAAACAAATCATATCTCGTGCAAATATAAAAATTATCAGAACAATACTTTTCCGTCAAGCTTAAAGAGGAAAAAACTAGCGGAAATGGCTGTAATAGCATTTCTAGGGCCTTGGCTCTCAGTCAGCTTACCCAAGAGATCTGGCGGAATCAAGAATAGGGAATCAAAAGAGAAAAGCACATCCTTGCATCTGTAGCTCAATCCTTTGGATTTCGACGCGTGCAATATTATTGTCTAACTGTTGCAGATATAACCAGCGAGCGCGATCGGAACCTGGAAGCTCGCGTGTTATAAAGACTGACCCGTGCTTGTTCACCATTTACTTTATCGCCTTTAAGGCCGTTCGAGTGTGAAACTAATAATTTTATTTGAGTACGAAATTATATCAGTTTTGTAGACGTCACTTAAGACGGCATTTTCCTCTTACGGAATTTTTTTTAGCATGCATCGTATTCAAATAACGGGATGTCAAAATCAAAATATGCATTACTATGGGCGCATACAACTAAGGAAAACTATCAGACTTACTAAAATAAAATAATTAACTCTAAGATTAGATGTCGCGGTCTAATGGACAAAAGTTATTAAAACATGAAAGGACGCACCTTCGTATTTTTAAAATATTGCTGAAAATGGGGTATTTAATGTCTAACATTAGTGACATCTTAGGTACACTGAATACTGTTTTATTTCATTCAAATATTTTGTTTTTGACCAATAGCAGCATTCATCCTGATTTCAAGGATACCAAGTTTATAGCAATGCGAACTGTCGACGTATTGTGGTACATGTGTGCAGTAACAAGTGCGCGTCCACTTCTACGACAAGACGATTTCTTACGATCGCATTTCTTACGAGGGTGGAGAGCTCACGCGACGTAACCTCATCCTTCCGTGTCCTTCCTCGGACTGAAGCAAGGTAAGTAGAGGAGCGCGCACTAGCCTTTATACAGTGTCTACGACCGCTTTAGCAGTCTATTTAGTGATTTAGAGCATATATTCCGAGTTTCAAAAGAATATGAGAGTGCTGATATTCACTAGTCTTCAATAGCCGTAAGTGCACGCACTCAACTGGCGTCTGTCTTACCCCTCAACTCGTATGATGGGTCCTGATGAATTTTCAATTTACTAATCTTAGTACCGAGTGATGTGGCACATCGGTAATACGTCGGACTCGCATTCGGGAGGACCCGGGTTCGATCCCTGGCTCCGATCATCCTGATTTCGGTTTTACACGGTTCCCCGAAATCGCTCCTGGCGAATTGTGGGATGGTTCCTTAAAGGCCATGGCCGACTCCTCTTCCAGCTCCTATCATTGTACTAAGTTGTGTGTCACCGTCTCTTAACGACCTCACTGTCGACGAGACGTAAACCTCACTTATCTTACCTAATTTTGTACAGTATCAACTTCCGCACTCGTTAAAAAAAATCTTTTTCGAACTGTGGAAGTGCATAATAGGCTTATCAATGGGAAACTTACAGTCGACAATAAAGCCTTGTCTCAGTTGACTATAAATGCTCATTTTCAGAGCTCGTAACTAATCACTCAGCTCTAACACAACTGATAAACAACGTTTAAGTTCTGAAAGATAAAACAGAAGCAGGTGACATTTGATAAGACTCTGTACACATTTTAGCATTTAAGCTTTGGCCTCAAATAATATGGATGAAACTTGGAAGCGTCAGAAACAAACATTTAGAGATTAGGAGTAAAAGTTATTTTCCCCCTTACAGGGTGATATTTGCACATTCCATCCAATATTTCAGCGAGACAAATAATTTTTAAATAGGGAAGAAACGAAAAACAAGAGCACACAGCAAATGTAGTGGTACATTAGCCTACGCATTCACTAAACTGCAAAAAAAAAAAAAAAAAATAATAAATAAATAAAATAACAGTATTAGCATTTTTTTTTTATTTTCAGCCTTTAAAGATACAAAAGTTGAGCCTTTTTACATGACAGGTAAATTCAGTTTGAATTTAACTATTTTATAAAACTTAGGAACTTTTTTGTAGGTACATGGTTACCATAAATCTGAAATGCGGAGTGGTTCTGTTTTCAAAACTTCCTGGGTAACAGACTAGTTACGAATTCTACAAAGGCAATATTTGCTTGGGTTCCCATCATTAGTAAAATCCTCTGTGCTGGTCTGCATTGCTGCTCAATAGATCAATTGAATGGTGTTACGCAGAAAGAGACCATCACACATTTGATGTAGTATAACAAACAATTGTTACAAAGAAATGTTTGTTATTTTGTTAATATATTCTCATTTCCAAGTACCCCACCTCAGTTTGACTTTGGTTGTTTAGCTTCTAAAGTTCTAATGTATAATTATTTAAGAGCTGGTTTTTTGTCTGTTCTTTACGTTTGTGGCTTGGATGCCTTCTAACACCATTCAATTTTGCATTAAAAATCAGTAAACCTTCCAAGTATGTATTGTACGATCACGCACTCGAAGTGACTGTACTTAGTTCAGACTGCCACTGCTGTCGTAATCCTTTCCTTCTTTGTTTCTGGCTGAAATATTTCGGAGTTCTTCGGCCGTTGTATGGGGACTACAATCTCCAATTCAAACTCGAAACCTGAAAATTGAAAACAACTTCCTCTTCCTCTAATCTAGTCTAGTATCACCTAACGACGAGATCTCGGTTCCATAACTACTTGTTTCTTCCGGCTGTTTTACATCTATTGTTATTTTCCTGTCGACTCTTAAGTGTGCTCTTTCTACAGGTTCTTGTTGTCCATTGTCTGGTCCATTTGTCCAAGATTGACGAGTTTTCTTTCATATTTTGTGGTGATTTATTTTTATTCTTTGAAAAAAAAAAATTAGGGTTCTAATTTTGAACGGCACGAATCACAGCTATTTAAGCCCACTATTATTCTAATAGCTTCATTTTGTAAACGAAAAATATGTCTGCTGTCGGAAAAGGTAGGCCAATGCATTATACTGAAATACATAACTGAGTGGAAAAGCGCTAAGTAAACTTAATTAACAGATTAACAGCAGGAATTTTTTGAATGTGGGACAAACTACGAAGAGCAAAACATGCTGAACTACGCTCATGCATACGTTTACTACCATTTATTCAACTATCTATGAGTAATCCTAGAAAACATTTTGCAAATATTAAACATCCATATTATAGCCCAATAGAGAACTTACATTTTGATTGTTTTGTAATCAGAATGTTAGAAAATGTGTCTTAAACTGCAATAGTATATTAAATTAATCGGGTAGTGCGAAAGTTACCCACGAGGCGGAGTTGTGGGGAAGGGGGGGATTGCAAAATAACCTTCAGTTAACGGTATACAGAAGATGTGAGTGTTCAGCTTTTATTGACGCCCTAAAAAACGAAACAAGAGGACTAAGGAGACGACCTCCTCGCGACGTAAGTCTTCGTCGCAGGATGTGTGGCAGAACGCCACGGAGCTGCGGCGCGGTCACCACCTCTGGGTCACGGCCGTTCGAGTGGAGCGGCAACGGCGCGACAAGACGTCTTCAAGACGTGGGCGTAGGGAAGCCGCCGGATCTAGCAGGTGAAATATGTGGAGACGGTGGGCAGCGCGCCAAACTAACACACAACTGCCTGCCTGCTCATTTACACTTCCAGCACTCCGTTACTCTCTCGCCATCTTTGAGTGAATACAAGGTAGAGGGAATATCCCCCATACAGCTGCATACGAAATTGTGTGTTCAACATGTGTCACGTGACATTTATTTAGAATTTTCATTCTGTTGATCCCGTACATATGAGGCACAATGCTCTGGGATACAAAACTTGTCAATATTAATTGCATTTACACACATGCATAAATGTATCCAAATTTAAACAGGTAATCAATTACTACACTGAAATTTAAAACAACGATAACACAACATATCCACACATAAATATAAATTACAATGAACTACAGAATTAAGTTTTTAATATGTTGAATATACATAAAAGATTTGATTCACAAATCATTAATCTAAATATATATATATATATATATATATATATATATATATATATATATGTCCATTGCTGAACATCCCACAGTAAAAACAGTTCGGCGGGAACCTTGCATACTAGTTCAGTGCTTGGCTCGTTGAGGCGACGTGGCATTTAACGCGGTCCTACTTTGAGCACGATCTGATAGGCACCCTCTCGCCGATAGACATGACACGGCGCATGCCGAACGGCTGCGAAGCATTATGATTAGAGGCATCGGAAAATCGCGAAAATGTTTAAGATAGTCTCCAATAAACTGTATTATATTAACTGTGACACGTGTGAACAGTTTTGTGGCGAATCACACACGCTGTGTGTCCAAGCTGTACAGTTCTAACTGGGTTTTTTGAAGAGAAAAACAATGCTTCAAATAAACCATAGCCAATGTCGATACTAAACATTCAGTGTTATATACAGCATGTTTGAGCCTAGCAAATAAGCAACTATTCCCGCGATTTTCCAGTGTCTCTAATTATGGTAAAGTTAAGATCGGGATAAAGTTCTGTTTCATTGCGCTACTGGACTGCTTGTGCAATTTTGCGAGAACATCGATTATGTCTTCACATAAAGACAAAGCAAACAGAACTGTAATAACTTAATTTCATCAATACTTCCGTTTCATGGCACTAGGTTATCTTTTTTTCGCACACTTATGATTGTTACTAAGGCGGTTACATACCTGAAAACTTTCATATTTGACTTAACGATAGTTTTCAATATATGGCTTCTTATGGAATGTGCACAATAGAGTCGGCAAATAAAGTCAAGCAGTAACGTTTCCAACAAACAGAAAACAAAGTCGAAGTCAAGATGGCCGTTGCACAGAAGCTATTATATATATATATGTGTGTGTGTGTGTGTGTGTGTGTGTGTGTTCTTTTTATATAAAAAAGTTTAATACGTAGTATCGTATCATTTTGCAGTATGTACTGGGATTTCATGAAAAATAAAACATACAAGTTTTTAAATGGACCCGGAAAATATTGAAATGGAATGTCGTAGGTTCATCAGTACAATAGCGTTGCTATTCTCCTACGAACTATTTTGAAACGTAGTCATTATTTTAAGAATTGGGGCTTATTTTCAAAACATTTACGTGATATCTTTTATTTAAAATATATTATAATTTATAACACAATATATACGTTTCAAAACAGTATTCCCAATTCTTTTTCAACCGTCGATACTTTAACTTTACGTTCGTACTGTATACTGACCAAATCTTTTCAGTAACGGAAATGCAAAATCAAAGCTGAAGTAGGCCCTTAGCATAGAGCTGTGAGTATTGGTATCTTATGTCTAGGGCCATGGAGTTTTCGCGAAAAGAATTTTTGTCTCAGTTTGTTTCAGTGTCTTACCTCCATATCTGCATCTCTGCTTCATAGTTATTATTGGCAGCGTGTCTTTGAAAAGTGACATGTCCCATTAGACTGCGCCAATCAGAACGAGGTTACTACGACACCACACACATTCGATTTGCGAGTAAAACCCCCAAGAATCACCGACTATAAACTAGAATCATTGACTACAGAGCAGAACAGCAGATGTGCACGTAAGGCACTGAAACAAACCGCAAAGTTCATGGCCCTACGTATGTCCATCAACGGCCGCATAATAAACACACGCGCGAACCGTGAGTTAAATTGGAGACAAACTAACTGTTGTACGTAGAAATTTTTCTCTCACAATACGGCGACACAGCATCACGCGCTCCAGTTAACATTTTATGTATGACTGGATTTAGTTGCTTGGACATACTCCATTGCGAAATGTATGACTGTCAAAGAAAACCAAACAAATAATATAAAACCATAAATAAGCAGAGTATGTGCCTTAGTCAAAGGTATACATACACAACATGAAATTCCAAAACGGAATCGGGTCAAATAAAACAAGGAAAAAACAGATAATAAATGGAAAAGAATAAAAATTATAATCAGAAAAAAACCAAGTAACATGCAAAACAACGATTAGACATAACAAAAACACCAGTGGATATCAGAGACAAACAGAAAAAACAGACGACACAACGATGAGACGAAACAAAACACAGTAGTTTTCCAGACAGTGTTACGACGTTTCGGGAACTGGAATCTGTTCCCGTCATCAGGTAGACACACAGGGTTCAGGAACCCGAGTGCGAGTAAACGTGGCCATAAATGAAGTAAAGTATTCAAGAGTGGACACGGCCATGTTAACCGACGAGCCACTAAAAAGGGGGCATCATTCACCGGCAACTTCGGAAACAAAAACTTAATAGTTTACAGGTTGGCAACAAAAATATACGTTATCTAACCTCCTGTTCAAATTTTTTGGGGAAGTATAACATTTGTACGCCCGTTCTGCAAGTGAATGAAAAGAATCACAATTAATTATAGAACAGGGGTACCTCTTGATCTTCCCCATTATAAAATTTAACTAGAATTATTCCACAAACACAAAAACAATTTATAATTCGTAGCCATAACGAGCTGTCACGAGATCGCGACTCTCATGGTAGAAAACTTAACCGAAAGGTTATTGTAATTGAAAATGTGTATTACTATAAATAAATACAAATATAATATATATGCAATAAATTCTTGACACGCTAGTATCATTAACCACCAAACATTGTCTTTATATTACACATAATGTTTATTTTGTAAATTGTCGGTGCATGATGCCCTTCAAAATAGTGGCCCTAGCTGCCCTATTCTGTGTCCACCCCCTGAACGTGGCATCATGTTTGGAATGGCCGGGATTTGAAAAGTATCCACAATATGACGGCCAGAACAGAAGAAGCCAAGATAAGCGAGATATGTGTGGAACGCAACAGGGGACTTACTATGTTCTGTGTCGCCACATTGTGCACGTAAATATCATCGAACAACATTTTGCCATTCACATTTTTGCCTCCAATTTAGCCCAGGATTCGTGTGGTGCGATTATTATATGGTCGTTTCAGGGCATCCTGTAGTATTGATGGCATGTTACACAATCACCACTCAATGGCCACGACTGACGGCTGTATTTACATAGCAGCGGCGTTTGTCATGCAGATGAGCAGGATGTTGGGACAGAGGTCATTCTCCAGGACATCCAAAAATCGAAACAAAACGAACACTATTTACACGAATGTGTAGGTGCGGAACGAACAACATAAACTCGCCACGTGGGCGACGAACCAAGAACTTAAGGGCGCCGCCTAGCACGCGCTTCAAATACATCACAGTATATTCGTAAACATGTTTTCTCTACAAAACTATTCCACGAGTGCCCATTGTGCCAATGTACGAAAAGAACACACACTTCGGACAAAACAAACGTCATCATGCTCATCAAAAACACTACAGCATTTGCAGACTGCCGTGCCTCAAAATGTACTAGCCGGGTGTGCATGAAACTCAAATACAAACCTGCACTGAACTTTGCTACAGACTTTCCAACAATAAAATTATACGGTCACCGGTTAGTGTCCCATAGTAAAAACTGTTCGGCGGGAAGCTTGCACTCTAGTTCAGCGCTTGGCTCGTTGAGGCGATGTAGCATTTGATGCGCGCTTCTAGGTCGCCGTTATGTCTCCCATCATTTCTGAGCTTCTAGCGCGCAGTTGGTGGCGCACTTAAGAGCCCGTGTCACATATTATGATGACTTTTTCTTAATTCCTTCCTGATTAAAATTTTGTAAGATTTCCAGCAGGGACGTTGCTAATTATTTTACATTTCACTCCGTACATTGTATTAAAAAATTAAAGAGCGTAACTATGAAATAATTAAGCTAATTTAAATTATAAGATAATTCTCTCCACGAAATAATAAACACTAAATAACTCCCAGTGCCGATTGCATCCGATAACACAAACCAAACAGTAAAACGTAATGTTTCTGTACAGAAACATTGCCCGTTATTCGTCACATCCTTGATTTGTTAAACGAAAATGAATATTATTAACAAAATAATTGACGCAGCATCTTAAGGAGACTACCTGGTTGGCGCTTGCTGCATGTTCAAAGTTCTTTTTTTTTTTCCTCAGAGACCAGTAAACGTTATTCCACGAAAAGAAATCACACTTCAGACTACTTGTGAATATGACATTTAAAACACCACGCACATTAGAAGCATTATTTATTCAATCATTGCTAAAATCAGTTTTTTTTCTAGACGGTTGTTTCTCTGGATAAATGTGCACTGGATTTGTTCGAAATTGAGGTCTACAACTAAATTGGACTTTGCTACAGAGATGTCTTCCATAATATTACAGGGTTTCGCTTTAATTTCCATAGTAAAAACGCACAATACATGTGCCGGCCGGCGTCGCTCGTAGCGCTTCATCGCTTTTTGCATAAAACACACCAACACACCCTTCGTCAAACGGGCGCCTCAAGAGTATTGTCAAGGGTATTGTCACGTTTGAAGCGTGGGAACAGCTGAGCGATATAAGCCAGACCACGCTCGACGAGAAGCACATTGTTTCTATTCGCGACGCTCCAAACTAGAGTGTAAGGTTTTCGTTGTAGTCTTTTTCGAATAGGACTTTGAAGCTGTGACCATGAAATGTTATTTTTGGATAATACAAAGTAAATGCCTACACACACATCTAGTTTTGCACTTAACACATTCAGGTTGCATTTTCGGAGTTACAGTAGTAAAAAAACACATTTTTTTAGCAACTTTGAGGGGCACGAAAATCACGTTTCTAACAAATGTGATGAATTTTTAAAATTATAGAAGCAGAAGTGCGTGTTATTTTAATAGACACACGTAAAAAGAATAAGTTACATGGTTTCGCGTAAAAAATAAAACGTGTGACACGTTACACTACACGACCAAATTATGTCGTCCCGTGATGGGGAATGAGGCGCGCTCTAGTATCGCTGTGCGAGTGGAGAGGAGGAGGGAGGAAGGATTGTCAACAGGGGAATAATATACACACCAAGCACTTTGAACCTGGAGGTAGGGATAAGTGACGGACTAGGGATGGAAGGGAGGGATGGGTGATAGACTATGGAGAGGGAGGGAGTGATGTGTGACGTATTAGGGAGGGGGAGGAAGGGATGAGTGACTGACTAGGGAGGGGGAGGAAGGGATGGGTG
>PNEQ01001959.1:9220-20211 GCA_003012365.1 Medauroidea extradentata | reverse complement strand
GTTTTGCTAGGTTTTCTTAAAAGACTTTATAAGTGGTGAAGGAAGCGGCCAAGTAGCTGCAGGGTTTCTATTCTGTTTTAGTTGAAACTAAGGACCGTAATATGTATTATTGTGTGTAGTTAATGCACGTCACATCTGCCGTTGTAGTCTTTTCGGCGCGAAACTCCAACCAGGCCTAAAGTGAACCTTGCATCAGACAACTTATCCCGAGGGATACAGCAATGTAAACTTTTTGTAACAAGTTATTTTTGGACAAACTACATTAAACTTCAAGTGATTTATTCGAGAATCTGACTTTTTAATTATATCTTCCTTCTTGAAACTCTCGACTGAAGCTATCCGGCAAACTTTTATGTAAGGACGCATTACAGTAGATGGTTTACAGTATAACATCTCAGTTTTTCACAGTATTATATGTTATAATTTACTGTACATATTGATTTTACTATCAAAATTTTACAGTGAAAATTGTCTAAAACTATTTTTGTAAAGTATGTAATCACAAGTTGGAAATATTACAGGATTTTAAAAGATTTTTTAAATGCTAATTACAGGATTTTGAAAACTAACATGGTGGCAGCCCTGAATAAGGGTTTTATACTTGCACAAATACAAAAAGTTATGTTGTATACTACTAGAATGTCATCAGATTAAGTTACTGTACTGGAAAAAGTATGTAGTTTTAAGCTACATCAAAAAATCACCCAAATTACTTGTATAATAGACTACTGAAACCCAAGAGTAATACTCAAGTACCATATGATATTTTTTTACTGTGTTGTGAAAAAACATGCTCATGGATGAATCATCATATATAAATATATAAGTTTTTAATTTTAAGAATTTCGTCTAACTTTTGTTAACGCTGGAATCATCTAAAAAAAATTCTGTTTTCGTTTCACGTTCACAAAATTTCATAAATTTTTTTCGCTTTCTTTTCACGGGAAATCACTCTCGCACAACCCTAATTTTTAGCAACTTGACTTAAAAATAAATAAATTTTTTCTTCTAATGAGGCTTTCTTGACTGGTCCCATCAACACTAGCAAGCTAAAAAACGGAAGGTTACCGGTAAAACATTTTTAGAACTACAGTAATTACCGTACAGACTTAATTATAGTGTACATTATATTACATTCTGTATAATGTCGTTCATAAAGCTCATATAACATAAATACAGTAGTAAGCATTCTTTTAGCCAAAAATTCTGAATCAATTTTTAAACCTAGTAAAAAGTAAATTACAAGAAACTTTATAGAAGTGATGCAAAATTTGCAAGACCATTCTTATTACATGTAAAATTTACATTGTACTACAGTCAACTGCCGATTTAACGACCATTCACGGTTCCCCGGAATAGGGTCATTATTTCGAAGGGGTCATTTTTAGAATTTTGACAAATATTCGGCAATCCCGACATCTAAAACGTCGACATTTACCAATTTTTATCACTGAATCGGTGTTCACTCGTCTTTGGAGCAAAAATTACGTGTTTTTATAAAATGATACACATTTATTTTGAAAAGTAAACACGTTATTTTTAAAAGTATGCCATTGAAGTTAATGTACGACCTTTGTTTATTTCAATATAAATCATAAACGTTGCCGATAACATAAATTCTTGTGCACGCAACTTCCATTTTGGGATGTTATTTTCACGAATGTCGCAATGAAGTTTATCGAAATAGTTATATTTTTCAGTAGAGTGAAGTATTTTGAATAAATTGAACCACTGGAAACGGATATATGACCCTTCTATGGCTCAAAAATAAGAAAAACGTCGCAGACAATATAGATTCTTGGGCCCACAGCGGCCGTTTTGGAAGTTATTTGCAAGAAAGCTGCAAGAAAGTTTATTGAAATAGAGTGAAAAATTTTGAATAAATATATGAAGTGGAAGTGAATATTATGACCTTTCTTTGGCTCAAAATTAAGAAAAATGTCGCCGACAATATAGATTCTTGTGCCCGCAACAACCGTTTTGGAAGTTATTTGGAAGAAAGCCGCAATAAAGTTAATTGAAATAGTGAAAAATTTTGAATATATAAACTGGAAACGAATATTATGACCTTTCTTTGGATGAAAATTAAGCAAAAACGTCGCAGACAATATAGATTCTAGCGCCCACAACGACCATTATTGGAAGTTATTAACAAGAAAGCCGCAATAAAGTTTATTAAAATAGTAATATTTTTTCAGTAGAACGATGTATTTTGAATAAATGATACTCTGGACTTGCATACACGACCTTTCTGTAGTTCAACATCAAGCATGAATTCGTAACACATCACGCACAAACTTTGCGCAACGGCAAATCTAGTCGGCACAACATACGTTTTGATAAAACTGTTTGCCTCCTGGAACGTCTTGGCAGCGAGCGACCACAAGTGTACAATAAATTGTGTGCGGAAGGACCTATCTGGAAACTGGATAGTTCAAAAACAACAGACGACGTGGCTAAAGCGTTTCTTGTGCCACTTTTGACCACTACCTAGACACAGCTCCTCACGCTCGCTCAGCAGATGGGACGTGATGATAACACTACTCCCTTTGTTTTGCAGTACTTACACTTCTCTAGCTCAGCCGGATGTGTGAAAATATTCTGCTCGTAAAATGATTCTACTATCAGCACGAGTTATTCACACTTCACCAATGTGCATGGAGAGGGATTTGATACTCTTGTTTCAATTTGTTCGCCAAGGGTAAACAATTACAAACATCAAGATGTTGATCACTGTTAATAAACTTGGCTAACACATTCACAGAACTTTAAACCTACACAATGCTGTTACATATTTTCTTTTCACCGACGTAGATAAGTGCCTCTGCTGTTATATAAGGTCGAGCCGATTGCACGTGCGTGTGTGTGGCCGCGAGCGCACGTGTGGACTAGTGACTCACACCAGACGCGCTGTTGTCAAGCATCCTACTGCCCTGTGCTGTGCCACGCATATCAGAGACATGCACCCGACGTTTGGTAGTGTCTATTACGAACTGCCCTGCTTTCAGAATAATGATTTATAAACATTACTGTGTAAACATCATTAAATTACATAATGATAATTATATTTAATAGATTTTAGTTAACCTAACCGGAAACGTAATAAAGCTTAAATAAACACGATATATATTTGTAATATCACAGGCAGAACGGCAAATTACCAAATCCAAGGAACGAGAAATTAGTGGCAAAAAAGTTACAGAGCGCAAATGATGAAAAAGGAGTGAGTGAACGGCCTTATTGGAGTGGTTGGCCGGTGAGGGGAAAAAAGTGGTTCGGGTCGCCGACCGGCCGGGGGAAGGGAAGAGGCATTTGGGCCGGTTGGCTGGCCTTCGCGTCGTACGGGTGGAAGGGGCAGAAACGTACCGTATTTACGCGTATATAACACCCGCCCGTGTATAACACCCTCCCCAAAAAGAACTCCTTTCTAGCCACTGACGTCGACCATTGAACATCAAAGAAAATAATTAAGTTATCGAAGTTAACATTTTAACGTACATAATATTTTACCAAAAACATTTTCAAAAAGAAAAACGTGTCTTAGTGTACAAGTGGTGCGTCTTCGCTACATACTCTTCAGCAGTTGTGGCCATTGCATACGAGCGTATTGCAGAGTGGAATATCTGCCACGAAGATATTCTTTGGTTGGAACTCTGTCGACATGTTGTTTGTATGGCAGAAAGCTGCGAAACATGTGGCCGTAATGAAAAAGTGATGAAAGTACAGAATAGTTATACCGCAACATTTGAATTACAAGACGTGTGATATGCAGAAGAAAACTGTAAAAGAACTGTTTCAAGAAAGTTTACCGTCAGTACACAATGCAAACGCGTGGCAAGAGGGAGTTGCGATTTTATCAACACGAATGTAATTATGTAGGCACTACAACTCATTGTTTTCCAATTTTTCTGTTCACTTCGGTTCTTTGAGTGCTCACTATCCAATTCCAATGGAGGATCTGAATAAATGAATAGGCCTATTGCCTAAATAAACAACGACTGAAAAGGAACACGGCGGCCGCCATATTTGTTTACGACGTGAGTACCGTTTATATTTGGTTTATGTACTGAATTTTGTTATTTACAAAATTTTTTTTAAAGGGGTCATTCAACGCGTTATTCATAAATGTTCATTCTCTGAGTTATTGTAGTAGGCTATAACAACTTCTTTTAGATACAAAATTTTTTTTATTCAGATTGTCTCGTGTATAACAGCCTCCTCATTTATTGACGTTGGTTGTTAGTAAAAAATGGGGGTGTTATACACGCGTAACTACGGTATATTTTTAGATCATACTGTGTGCGGCAGTACAGTTTTCGAGAAATAACTGCAACCATTTGCAGCCATAATAAATGCAACACCTTTTTCTGCCATTATCTTTGAATGACAGTGCATCCCTGCTAAAAGGTTTTTCAGGGGAGTGGCAGAAAAAAACTTCTTACATGGGAAAACTTCTTACAGGGGAAATGCAAAACCATTCATCAGGACGGAAAATTTGGTTCAGAATCGTGTTTGGTAGCTCACATTACCTAACCATCAATGGCAGTGATGTTTTAATATTTAGAATAATGTATGTTATGAAAGAAAATAAGCCTATAAAAATATATAAATAATGTTAGGGTAATATAAAACACAAAAGGATAATAATTTTTATAAAAGACGAAACAACAACATACCCCATCATGTTGAATGTTTTTCTACAAACCACCATATTATTGTTTTTCACTAAACCATTATCTTGTTAAAAGTTTTACGTTAAGTTCTTACCACTGCAATATTAGTTTTAAAGAAATTTGTCTGCTTCCTCTTAAAATAGTCATGAAGGGGTCTGCTTCAAGCACTTCTCAGAATGAGCCATGATGTAACTTTCTAGACTCCACAAGTTTTTCCATAGATCGCTGGGCACATTTTCTGTTGATTCAACATAATGTTTCAAATGTGCAATGTACCCTAGGGCTTCTGTGTGTGTTGGTGGTTCCTAGGGAACATCCTCTTCTTCTCCTTCTCCATCTTCCTTTCCATGCTCCTCACATTCCTCTTCTTGCACCTCGTGTTACTTGCACAAATCACTGATTGACTGAGGCTCACACGGAAGTAAGGATTCATCAGATGTTACATACACATCAAACGTGTTGGTAAAGTTGAGCTTTTGTAGCAAAAGTATCCACGCTTCAGCACACACAAAGCTGATTTTTGCTGATTCGTCAGTGTCATCCACAGAATCATCAAACCCTGCTTTTTGGAAGCAATTTGCAATGGTGCTTGCCTCAATTGCCTCCCATGATGCAGAAATAAAATGCATTTCTTCGAGAACATTTATCTTGTTTTCTTGGGTGATTACATTCTTCACCCTGGTTATTATTATTCCAGATTAACCTTGTGTGTATTTTAGAAATTTGGCGGAACCAAGGAAAATAAATAATACTTACGGGACCAGCACACTTTCCGGTGAACATCTTACAGGGGAAATGAGTGAAAGTGATTGTTAAATTTAAACTTTATATATGGGTTGTAATTGCATGTAAGTATACGGTAATGTTCAAGGGATTACAAAACGTGAACTTCTTAGGCGGGAAAACTTCTTAGAGGGAAACTTCTTAGACGGGATGCATTGTATATTTTTTAAGCAAATATTTTTCAATTTTCTACAGTTCCTGGAAAAAGGGTTCTTACTTCGAGAGGGTCGTTATTCCCGGGGTCCTACAATCGAGAGTTGACTGTATTTAACAACTTGTTAACAATGTGGATTATTCACAATTTCCATTTATAGGTGGTATACGCCTAAACCATGCCCCGAAAAGCAGAAGAATAGTTTAAGTTAAAAATTTTTTTTCACATTGGGTGATGGTAGGCCTACCTTTCGCAGCAGTTCGGAGTGCTTGGCTGCGGCAGTCGCAGACACGTCAACCTTCTCTTGGTCACTGGACAATTTCAGTTGGTATTCCTTCAGCTGCTTCTCAGCACTCTCCAGCTGCACCTTGATGCGAGCATTTTCACTTCGCGCTACAGACAGCTTGCAAGCAATAACGTTCTTCTCCTTCCTCAAGAACTTTATGATCTGCAGAAGTTGTTCTGGTGAGTTTATTTCATCTTCCACCAATGAGCTGTCAGCAGACTTTGCGGGAGTTGCATCACCCGCATCATCACCCTGTAAGGAAAGAAACAAAGTTTATTCACAGTAAATTACTGTAGCTACCCATGTACAATATGCCCCCCCCCCCCCAATTTTAAACATACTTTAAAGAACAAGGATTTTTGCACTATACAGTTTAAATTTAATTGCATTTTGTTCAAAAATTTAAGTTACATAAAGTTAAAAATATTGTAAACTAAAACTACATATGTGGACGACGTCTTAAGAATTAAAGTACGCCACAAAAGTTTAAATAATGCTCAGCATTGCTGCCGCTGCACGGCACATGAATGCAACAGTAGTGTGTACCGTACTGTCAGTAGTTGTCGGTACTTAGACTGTGCACTGTACTGTGGCGCTTTCTGACATAGAAAGTAACGAATCACTAGCTCTGCCTTGGTTCTCTGTGCCGCCACATGCTCCGCTGTAAGTGCCTAGATGCTAGCTCATCGGACCAGATGGGTGAAACAAAAAGATTTAGGTGCACACTGGCTTGGTGCAGCATGGCACATCTGAGTGAGCCGGCAGCTACTAACACAATCTGTACACATGAGCATTGCCTTGTATGACTGTTTATTTCTAGTGTTGTGTGTTTACAGTTTATAAGCTACAATCACATATTAAAGGCCTTGACACTTATTTTTCCATTATAATAATTCCTTCCAGCAGTCTGGAGAGTTTTTACTAATTTTATCGTATTTTCAGTTTTTTAGACATAACATGAATTCAAGTTGTATTATATAAATTTTCTCTGTGACAAGACATGGATATATAATTTTGATAAACTGGTTAACATAAATAATAATGGAACCTTTCATTAACTTGTCATGCAGAATCACTGCAAGGGAATTACAGGTTAACAACAAGAATAATTACCGTATTTACTAGTGTACAGTGCGCACTATTATTCCAAAACATATATTAAAATTCAGGGATGCACACTTGACACAAAAGGAAGGGAAGATGGAGAAAAAAAACGGGGGAGGAGGAGCAGGAGGAGGAATTATAGTTGTAAACCGATGGGCGTCAAGAGTAGCAGAGACGGAGGGGGAAGAGGGGAGGGGAGAGAGAGAGAGAGAGAGAATGTTTCTCACCACCTGGTTACTACATCCTTCCTTAGGGGTGGGGAAGAAAAAAAAATCTTTGAGAGGCGGAAAGTGACATAGCCATGTGCCATGTTTTTCAGACAGGACTGCGACGATTAACAAGCGTCCTGGGGAAGGCTGGCTCGGCTGAGGCTAGGCAGCAGTGCTAGGGTGGACTCAGC
Organism: Medauroidea extradentata; assembly: GCA_003012365.1. Taxonomy (NCBI): domain Eukaryota; kingdom Metazoa; phylum Arthropoda; class Insecta; order Phasmatodea; family Phasmatidae; genus Medauroidea; species Medauroidea extradentata. The sequence goes on along the minus strand of PNEQ01001959.1, from coordinate 12,811 downwards.
GATACACTAACGGCGTCGTGACACGCCAAGCATTGAATACAGAAAACATTTTATATGTTTGGCAGTGAACCAATGTTGTGTATTATTGTACTGATAGTTCGTACAGTGAAACCTCGTATTTACGTTACCGTTATTTACGCTATCCTGCGAATTGCACTTTTTTCTTCAGGTCCCATTTGTCTGCCATTTAATGCAATGTTAAATTTTCCCGCATATCACATCATCAAAATTTTATTTTCCTGCTGATTACGTTTTTCGCCCACGTTTTCGCCATCCGATGCGCCAACTTTTACCCTTCCACTGTCATGTAGTGGCATGCACTGCTGACATTCAACAGATGTACCGTCAGATTGAGATTCAGGACAACCACCGTGATTATCAGCGGATTTTGTGGAGGCCGTCAGACCACGTTCCTGTCTTTGATTGCCAGTTGAATACGGTCATATACTGTGTTTCATCAGCTCCATACCTTGCTATCAAGACACTTCATCAGCTCGCTGCAGACAAAGGGATCGCTACCCTGAGGCATTACCAGTGTTGTTGTCTGATACTGTACATGGACGATGTAGTCTCAGGAGCATCTAGTATTGATAAGGCTGTCACTTTGCAAAGGGATTTAATATAATTGTTAAAGTTGGATGGCTTCCACTTGAGAAAGTTTGCGAGCAATGAGCCTTCTGTACTCTCATGGCTTTCACCTGAACTGACATAAGCCAGATCTTGCTATGGAGTCATTTCTGGCCGCCTTACGCCGATTTATAGCTCGCCGTGCTCGCTGCTCAGACATTTTCAGTGACTGCAGGACCACCAATTTTGTTGGTGCCAACAGACACTTGACCCAACTACAAACCTTTTTGTCCCAAATGGACACAAATTACTGTTTTGTTAATGTGCTTGTAGAGCATAATGTGATTTGGCACTTCAATCCCCCTGCAGCCCAACACTTTGGTGGCTTATGGAAAGCAGGAGTCAAGGCAGTCAAATCACCCCTTACAAAATGTGTGGGCTCCTAAGTACTAACATATGAGGAAATGGACACGTTATTGACCCAAGTGAAGGCAACTCTCAACTCTCGACCTCTCTGCGCAGTGAGCAGTGATCCCAATGACTTGTCTACTCATAACACCTTGTCACTGCCTGGTGTTAGGCCCTGCAGGTCTGCTCCCAGAACGTGATGTGACTTTACTACCCAACAGACTGTCCCGGTGGCAACTTATCCAACGTGCTCACCAAGCCTTCTAGAAACTATGGTATCATGACTACCTCCATACCTCCATCAACTCCAACAACTCCCTAAATCCTCAGCTTCACATTTAAACATCACTGTCGGTACCCTCGTTATCATGAAAGACCCGAACATGCCTTTTGTGTTGCAAGCTGGGTAATGTGGTGAAGGTATTCCCTGGATCGGACAACATGGTTAGAGTGGCCCAAGTGAAGACACCGTCAGGAACCTTCCTGCGTCCAATCCTCTAACTCTGCCCCGTGTCGATACCAGAAGACAGATAAAATGTGCATTTTAGGAGGGCGGGAATGTTTGGGATATACAAAGTGTATTATGGTGATAATACTGTTGGGATGCAATAACAATTTGAACTTGACGCCAAACAATCTACGCTAAAAAAAAGACAGTCTATGTTCAACATGGTGGCTGGCAACAGATTCATTAGTCTCTAATGAGTTTCAAATGTGTCATCGACGAAACAGTATACTAGATGTTAATTTTCTAATAATTTATGTACAGCTGATGGTTTTTTAAGGTGCATGAACTACAAAGCTTTTTAAACTAACATCACAAAACTGTGAAAGTTTATGTTAATTTCGTGTTACATCCACCTAATACATATAAAATTTATATCTGCATACAAAAACAGACTTTCATTTTTAATAATTTACAATCTGATTTCAACCACACTAGCAGAGGTGCCAACCGTTTACCAAAGCTTTCAATAGTAATTTTGCGAAAAATCTGTATTTTTCAGTACTTTTCCATAGTGAAAACCAATGCTACATTGACCTTAAAGTAGCAGTATAAAAATAACCGTAACCGCACCATAAGAGATCCCAGGTTTCCATCCCTCTTATGGTGGCTAAACAGCAGTACCTTACGGTGTGTTATAGCATGCGTCACTCAAAAGTGCGTGTTAAATTTTTACGGTTATTTGGCGATTCTAGCATGGCCTTCAAATGTGTAGGCCTATACACAATCACATTACCTGTTTGTCTGTAACTTCGGCATTTGTTGTTTGATCTACAGCATCACTTAATTATAATATATTTTATCCTCGAAATTTCTAACTTCGAAAATGCTTGGTGTGTTTTTAACGTAACTATGTACTGACGGCTGCATCTTTTCCACCGTGTTTACACTGAAGTCACAAATGCACGATTCACACAACACGTGTTGTTGAGATACATTAGAAGCACTTAAACCTGTCCACAACTGTGAATATTCTGAACAATATTTCTCCAACACTGATCTGTTTCAAACTCATAATCGAATCCAAACAATCACATCAATATACAGTAGAACCCTGTTATAACGTTTTTCAAGGGACCTGTGAAAAAAAGTGTTGTATATGCAGGAAAATGTTATAAGCAGAAATCAATATTTTTTGCACCAATTATTGTATATTACACAAAAGTAACTTAAAATTCAATAGTTTATGTACAGTTAATAAGTCTATAATGAAATTAAATGAGGCTATTCTTTTGTGCTATCAGTAACATAATGAATACATACATTGTGTGTATTACAGAGGCATTTCCACTTGTCCTCTGTAGGTTCATGATCGCTATTTTTAGGATCACAGTCTTTAATATCACTGTAATGTACACTTATGATACATTCCCAGTCATTAATTTGTTTTTTTTTTTTTACAGATTTTTTTACTCTACAGCTCAGTTATTTTATCTAAAATAATTCAGTTAAGAAAAATTTTACCTGCATTATGGTCAGTGTCTGAGAAAAAAAAAAGATGTTATTGCAGGATATGAAAATACCAGAGCTGTTATAAGCAGGAAATTAAAGCATTGTGCTTTATGGAAAAATAGTGGGACCAAAGAAAAGTGATGTTACATGCAGGAAAATGTTACATGCGGGAATGTTATAACAGGGTTCTACTGTACTTTCGTTAAACTACGACAACATTGATAAGTTTCCAATATGGCCGATCAGCGGAAGAAGCAACAATATCCACGCACGACTCGATTCGACTGCATGAGTCAACATCAACAACTAATTGGTAGGTCGGAAGACTGCGGTCTCGTCCAACGTAATATGAACAATTGATTGTAGTGCTGGGCGAAGTTCGAAATTTTCGAACTGAACCGAACCGAACATAAGGGTTCGGTTCGGTTCGAAAACTGATAGGCTTGTACTACAACACAAATTGGTAAAAAAAAAAAAAAAAAAAAAAAAAAAAAAAAAAAAAAAAAAAAAAAAAAAAAAAAAAAAAAAAAAAAAAAAAAAAAAAAAAAAAAAAAAAAAAAAAAAAAAAAAAAAAAAAAAAAAAAAAAAAAAAAAAAAAAAAAAAAAAAAAAAAAAAAAAAAAAAAAAAAAAAAAAAAAAAAAAAAAAAAAAAAAAAAAA
>PNEQ01001958.1:26914-38761 GCA_003012365.1 Medauroidea extradentata | reverse complement strand
TATATATATATATATATATATATATATATATATATATATATATATATATATATAAAAGAAATTCATCAAAAGAAGATATTGCTGCCATAACAGATACCTATGCCAAGAAAAAAATTAAAAGTGTTCCTGTCAGTCACTCGGCCTGCAATCGTTTCTCCACATGACCAACACAAAAAATTTATTTAATCACCACAAATAAAAGCAAACGTTCACCCTACTCCGCTTTGTCGGCCTCGCGAAAAGCCATTACATTACTTATTTTAGAATGATAGAGGATGTAAACTTACTGAAACAATTAATGTCTATTGCAAAGTTCTCTAGCCACCCACGCCATTTCACGTGGCCGCGCCGACCTACGGGTGCTCCGTTGACATGTCATCACACCTCGCTGGTCGAAGAAAGACTGCGGCGAGAAATGGCTGGCGTCGCGCTAGCAAGCTAACGTGGAGGTGGCAATCCTCACATAGACTTCCGGGAACTCCTTTCAGTCTAGAATATTCTTATTTAGCCTAGCAGTTTGATGCACATGGCTTGTTTTGTCCGCCGCTGCGCTAGGAGTTCTGGGTTGAAAGTGCGTATTTCTAGAAGGTCTTTAAGGTAGAGAGCATGAGAGATTGGTGTGGTCCTTCTAGAGTGATTTGTAACAGAGATATCATCGATCCAGCAAGTGACTACTGGATGAGCCAACAAGGAAAACTCTATAACTCGCTAGCACATGATGTCATCTTTATATAAATAGAGGGTAAGGTAGATATCACTCGCCTTATTAGATATTAGGAGGTTGGTACACAAGGTGATCTCATGAAAGGAAAAAGGCAAAGTAATTCAGTTTCATAGGGCATTTATATTCACGAACACAAGTTACAGGACTTGTCACAGCATGATGAATATAACACTTTCTTTGGTACATAATCTACAATCAGGGTTTGAGTCAATCACAGTTTGATGACATACATTATTACATGGGAGTCTCAATATGAGATAGACAACAAGGGTATGAACTAAAGATATAACAACATAAATTACCACAGGGCAGACTCTGAAGCATACAGTTTTACATGGCACTCCAGGCTGTTCAGATACTGGGCAAAAACAAATGCCTAATCGTGGCCGAGAATGTCGGGGCGATCATCTCTTTGATCCCGAGAGGTTACAATGTTCAATAGCCTCTTTAAATTAGGGCGCTGCAGCCATCAACTATACTAGACAAATACTGGATTACTTGTAACTATACGGTGATCTCTCTGATCCCGGGGAAAATTTATTACATTCCGTAACTTTCAATAAAATTTACAAGACTGGGAAGTGCATGATAACACTTATAACTGGATATGTGCATGGAGGTATAGTGACTTGAAGAGTACATAGGTTAGGTTGCCATGCTAAGAAGGTTAGGTATCAACTCAAACATAAATGCGCAGGTTACGCTTACTTGCCGAGTCGTCCTGGCTAGAATGAGGGTTTGAGGTAGAGAGGAGATTAGGTTTCGGCTCTGTTAGGCAAATGGTTGGGAGAGCAGGCTTCGGCTTCCTTACTAGGCAGCAACCCACTATCAGGGAGAGGTGGTCGAGGCTTCGGTTTCCTTATCAGGCAGCAACCCAATATAAGGAGAGGTGGTCGGGGCTTCGGCTTCCTTACTAGGCAGCAACCCAGTATAGGGAGAGGTGTTTGGGGCTTCAGCTTCCTTACTAGGCAGCAACCCACTATAGGGAGAGGTGTTTGGGGCTTCGGCTTCCTTACTAGGCAGCAACCCACTATAGGGAGAGGTGTTTGGGGCTTCGGCTTCCTTACTAGGCAGCAACCCACTATAGGGAGAGGTGTTTGGGGCTTCGGCTTCCTTACCAGGCAGCAACCCACTATGAGGGAGAGGTGGTCGAGTCTTTGGTTTCCTTACCAGGCAGCAACCCAATATAAGGAGAGGTGGTCGGGGCTTCGGCTTACTTACTAGGCAGCAACCCACTATGAGGGAGAGGTGTTTGGGGCTTCGGCTTCCTTACTAAGCAGCAAACCACTATAGGGAGAGATGTTTGGGGCTTCGGCTTCCTTACTAGGCAGCAACCCACTATGAGGGAGAGGTGTTTGGGGCTTCGGCTTCCTTACTAGGCAGGAACCCACTAACTATGAGGGAGAGGTGTTTCGGGCTTCGGCTTCCTTACTAGGCAGCAACCCACTATAGGGAGAGATGTTTGGGGCTTCGGCTTCCTTACTAGGCAGCAACCCACTATGAGAGGGAGAAGTGGTCGGGCTTCGGCTTCCTTACTAGGCAGCAACCCACTATGAGGGAGAGGTGGTCGGGGCTTCGGCTTCCTTACTAGGCAGCACCCAACTATGAGGGAGAGGTGGTCTGGGCTTAGGCTTCTTTACTAGGCAGGAACCCACTATAAGGAGAGGTGGCCGGGGCTTCGGCTTCCTTACCATGCAGCAACCCACGGTAGGTGTATAGGTAGTTAGGCAGGAAAGGTCTGGGATAATTATTTAAATAGCTTACAAAATTAAGTTTAATGGTATGATACTAGCGATACGAGATGAGACTGTTCACTCGCAAAGACATTGACTGTATGGCATGTTTTAGTGAGAGAAAAAGGGCAGCGGTGGGCCGGATGAACGACGGGGAAAAAAGAAGGGATTGGTGCGGAAGATAGTTTACAGGTGATTAATTTTGGGAAGGGTTTCAGGATTTTCAGGGACGAAGGTTTACAGGCGGAAAACTACCTATATGCAGACTATGTATGTAACTTATATGCATGACATGTAAAAAAAATATGACAAAAAATCCTTGGATAGTTAGGAAACTTCTGGTTATTTCAAGGTTTACTTTTCCCAGACAGTTCAAATTCCTAGAATCTAAGTAAAATTACTACACTTATTATAACTTTAATGTCTGTCTCTCTCTGATTTTATAGCTCCCAAAAGGATAGACCAATTTCAACACTTTTTTTATATAGCAACAAATACTTAAAATACTTTTATTTTATTTTATGAATTATTCAAGTCTAAAAAGCAACAAAAACACTTAAAAAAAGGAAAAGACACAAAAGACCTTTAAAAAGTAAAAAAATAATATTTCAAATTATTGTTGACCCTTAAATGTGTTCGGGAGGAGGGGTGAGGGGCTAAGAAAAGAAAATTGGCAGTAAAAAATTAGCAAAATTGAAACAGAATAGAACAAAAAAAGACCAATTTCACAACATGCTTTATAAATCCAAAAACTGAATTTAATTGTAGACTATTTTAAGGTTTGGGCAGATATTTTAGAGTTATTTCAAATGTACACACAACATTTGTAAGTTTTGTTGCTGTTACTTTTTGTGTTTCAAATTTTACAATTTAAACTACCCATTTTGTTTAACTTAGAAGTCATCCAATACATTTAAGAGTCAACTAAAATTTAAAACTACTGTCAGCCATGTCTCTTCGCCCAAGGAAGCTGATCTAAGCAGCGAAACGTCGCGATACGTGCTCCCACGATTATGTGTCATCCTATTTGTGTGTGTATCTGTCAAGTACTAAAACATGAGTACTTGTGCTTCTGTCTTTTGTACATACTGATAACCTAGCGGTCTCTTCCTTTGCTTTACACTACTTTTTTTTTTTTGTTATACGGTTAAACCACTTTTTTTACACTTCTTAAAGAACCTGCAAAAATTGTTGCAAAATACAGGAATGTGAAAAAAGAGGGAAATTCATAATGTAAAGAAAGCTAATAGGACCACAAAGAGTAGGTATGAGGGAAAGTGTAAAAATGGAAGGTGTAAAAAAGTGGTTCTACTGTATTAGTTTACATTTAATAACTTAATAACTATATAGCATATAAAAATTAGAGGCTTGTTGGAAGTATTAGCTAACCTTCGCTCAAAATAACTTGCACACGTAAAATTAACACTACATTCAATTTGTAGTTATTTATTAAACTAATTATTTTGTATACATATCCACTTTTCAATTCTGGCAGAATAAAACACAAAATTAAAAAACAATAAAGAATGAAACCAACAAAATTACCTTAGAAGTAAATTCTGTAACACAATACCTACACCACTGAACTAACTACCATACATAAGACTGCATCTTTCCGGATCTGACAACATTCATGAAATCCAATTCCTGCAGTATCCCTAACTTCTAATCATAAATGACTTATTCACTGCAGAAAGTTCACATTTATGGTATGGTTGCACTTGGGATTTTCAGTTGTACTAGAAGATGTTAAAAGTTCAAAATTAAATTACAAGTACAGTAGAACCCCGATGGGACCCGAAAATGTTTACTCTAAATCAATGTTTCGTTAAATCTGATTTCACACCCCTCCCCACACCCCAAAAAAATAAAAGTTAAATAGTTTGGCATGTTTTCTCGAATTTAACGTAATTTTAAAAACGTATATTGGCTCAAAACAATAACAAAACGCATTTACCGCAATAGGTAAGCCACAGCAGAGAAAAGAAAAAAAAAATCTGCAAAAAAACTTCCAGTGGAACGCTCGGTGAGCGTGCGCATGGTGAGTTAGGCCGTCCTTGTGCGCGCCATCAACACATGACGACTAACACAGCCGAGCAGTCAATATTTCCGTCTCTCTCCGGCATGCTCCACCAACAAAATTAATGAAAAACCCATGAAAAATAGTAAAAATATATATATTTTTAAATGAAAACTGCATTAAAAGTTTGTGAGATAATGGTAAAATAATAATTATATATAGGCGGCGGCGGCTATTGAATCTTGTATGTAGCCACGCTCGTGAAACAAACTAGAGTTGGTCTGCTCGCTAAAAATGCTTTGTACTAGACCGTTTTTTAAACATCAGAGAAACAAATTATTTACGTTTACTGTGATAAATTCGTTGTAAAGGTCTGTATAAATAATATTACGTATTTTTTTTATAAACTCGCTTGTTTTTACACGAGACGCGAGTGTAAATAATCACGCTGCACACCACTGCATTAAATCAATAATAGAATTAATTCATAGAGCACATGGCACTGCAGCACATTCTAATGGAGACACGAAGCACTATCTGTGAATTAGTTCTTGTGCTGTCCACTGCCGCGCTGTGGAGACTGGGTACCTAGATGCTCGTTCACTCGCCAGCTGCCAGGATGAGGATCTAGGCGCGTGCTTGTTATGCAACACAGTGTCGCTCGGCCGCACCTGCGCGTGCATATCTCAAAATCTCTCCCGTAGCCAAAGTTTTAAACAAATTTTAACTAATTTTTTTTTGTTTCCTGATGGATGGTTTAAGCTTTTCTACAGAGTAATAAGTACATACGGAGGTCGGTGCTAGTATTTTTAAACGACTTAACTTACGATTAATATTAGATTTTATCAAAGTCAGTTATTTAATACATTTTTTGTTACTTTTTGAAGGTTCGTAAAAATCCTTTTGTTAAATCGCTATGTTCGTTATTCCCAAGTTCGTTAAATCGGGGCTCTACTACATCATACAACTTTCATAATGCTTATCAGAGGGACATTAATTAAGATGCAATTATAGTTATGTACACTCATCCATCGAAATAGCACTGTTTGATTATGGTAAAACTTTTTTGAAGTAAGGAATGAAATTATTTAGGTTATAATCTGAAGTATCCCTGTCGAAAATTCAAAGTAATGCTTTTGTTTCTCCAGACTAGCAAAGTAAACAATAAAAAGTTTCATAGGTGTATACTGATATTAGGAACAAAATCTAAAAAACAAACACAGTCAACCACAACTGTACACACCAACATTTCATGTTATTAAAGTACGTTTCAAGAACATTTCTTAGTTCTGAAAAATATGATAACAACCTTAACAAAGTATTGTTTCTTTCAAGTGGTGTAGCTTTACACAAGGAAAAATCTGAGCCATTTCATTTTAATTTATAAATATTTTTTATAAAATATCATTAATAATTATATTCCCGTGACAAGGACATCACACCACCTCAACTCATCTACGCTGTTAGGTAAAAAAAATAGTCTATCTGCAGCTGTTACCCTACCAGGCCAGAGGTAAGAGCAACTACTATTACACACACACCAACATACCCTACACATGGCAGATAACAGTACCAAAAAAAGGTGTAAACCAATTATTTTGTTGATTTCAAGACCAGTACTGCATAATCAGTGTACATCGTATTATTTTACTCTACACTAATTCTACGTGCTTGAGGTTTGGAACACAAATGTGGTATTTTATCCTTGGTATCACTAGTCGGGAAATAAATATGTTAATATGTAGAAGTAAGACAGTGTCATTGTAAACTGAGTTACAATTTTATTATTAGATTTCGAAGTGTGTGTATGCATAAGCTTACTTGCATATGTAATTAATGTTATAAGTTGGATTTCTTGACAGTAATCAGTAGACACGTACTTTTCCATCGTCAGAAAGCAATTTTTTTAAAATCTGGATTCTTATATCCATAAAAATTTTTTTTAGTAGAGCTAACAGACACAAAACTATTTTCTTCGACAGCATTACAGTACTACTTCAAGGGATGGGTGTACTGCACTGATTCCCTAAAATTTGCTGTATAGTATTGTAGAAAGTGTCACATGCATTTACCAGCAGGGAGCGGGACACAGAGGTCCCCAGAGCACAGCTGCCATTGAACCTTGCCGGAGTCCTTGGTGAAGGAGGAGTACTGCACAGTCACAGTGTCTACCACCAAACCACTGCCACTCACATCAAACCTCCACTGCACATGACCTTCCTCACTGCCCTCTGTAACAACACATCACAGTTTGACGAACCTATAGTCAAATGCTATTACCAAATATTGTACAAGGACAATATAGGAAACTAAGAAGGAAAAAAAGAGACGTGTTATTTAATTACAGTTCATCTCTATATGAGCGCTGTTCTTTCTACAGTAGCACATTGCTCTATGGGTAGTTTAAGTTTTATATTTTGTTATTTATAAATTGAAATGTAATCATTATTTTAGAATATAGTTACACTTTTTCGTTATTATTTTGATAAGTTAAAATTTAAAATATTTATAAACACATTCTAATACTATTAGCCTAAGAGAATTTTAGTCCGAAAATGTATAACCACCATAGAAAATACAGATATAAGACTGTGAATTTTGCTAGTGCTTCCAGATCACGCCGTTGATGTCTCGCGCTTTAACAATGCTAAAACGCTGTACTTTCCCATATTGCTCTTTTACGATATTTTCTAACACTTAACATTAACTCAGTCCATTATGTGACATGACTTATTCACTTCTATGATGAATACCTAATGCCTTCTCATACCCCCTCCCCCCCACATTATTAAATAAACTTTAAGGCCTTACCCCAGGCTCTGGGTCCTAGGAGGAGCCATGCCTTAAGAAATATTGTATACTTGTGTATAGTGCACACCATGATTATTGCAACAAGTACCAGGGGAAAAAATTTAAGTGCCTTGTTAGTAAATATACAAAACAAAATCATGGAGCGGGAGATAGGAACCAATGGCATTGGCCAAGGAAGGGGTGAAAGGAAGATGGGGCTTGCAAAAGAGGAAAGACAGAAGAGAAACAAGATAACATACAGATTGATTAAAGAGTGAGATGGAGGGGGTGGAGGAGAGCCATTGAGCAGTGGCTTATCTATGCCTTCTCAGCAACTATCCATAAATGGCCTGCCAAGGTCACTGTTTGCCTACACGTAAGTGTGTGCGTGCACACACATCATGGCTTGCCTGCCACTTCCAGCTTGTCTAGGAGATAACGTAAGATAGTCGCTGTGCCAGGCCAGCAGCAAGCTTGTCTTATTTTATTTACCTACATGGCTCTAAAGAAAAAGTTCCCTCTCCCCCTCTTTTTTTTTTTGCAACACGATTGGCGATCACAAGACATAAAAATTACTTCTCATGTTGTAACTGACAATTTAAACTTAATTGTGTAAGAAATACCTACACTTCCAGTCATCATCAGCCAAGTTTTAGTCCATGTATGTACACACTGATGTGAAACTCTTTGAACAGGAACGTGGATTAGGACAACCGAAAATAATTAGGGATTTAGCAGTGATAGTTACAGAAGGGAAAAGGGGGAAGGAGAAAGAGAAAAAGAAAAGGAAGAGGAGTAATGATGGAGGAGCGGGTGGTGAGAAACACTCTCCTCCCCCCCCCACCAAATCCCAACAGTTTACAACTACAACTTTGCCTTCTATTTCCCTTTTTTCCTGTTTTCCCTGTATTGCGCGCACTACCCTACAATTTTTATCATTTATTTTGGAATAAAACCACACACTATACACTAGTAAATACGGTACCCATACCTACCCCCTAATAAAAAAACAACGGTCCAGGTTTTTCCCCCTAGAAAAATTTGGATTTTAAGGTGCAAAATTGTGCTATTTCACGAGTTGCGAAACAAAAAATATGAACATACAATACAACCACTTTTTAACAAAATGCAACGGGACCCAAAATAATTATTCTAAATAGACGTTTGTTAAATTAGACTTAATATTTTTGCACCCCTTCCTCAAAAAAGTACAGTTAAATCCTTGGGAATGTTTCGTCGGAATTTAAGGTAATTTTAAAAAGGATTGTTGGCTCAAAACAATAACAAACCTCAATTACCATTAACAGGTAAGCCACAGCCATGAAAGAAAAAAACTTCGAGTGGAACGCTCGGTGAGCGTGCGCATGATGAGTTGGGCAGTCGTGCACGCCATCAACACTTCAGAAGTGATAAACACAGCAGAGGTGTTTATCTTTCCATCTCTCCCCGTTTACGGTAAAGAATTCATTCATTGTATAAATCGTATAAATAATACAACTACGTATTTCTATCAATTCGCTGGTTTTATCACGGGACGCGACAGAAAATAATCACATTGGACACTACTGCAATCTATCGGTAATATAGTTAATCAAAAGAGCACGCTGCACTGCAGCGCATTCTAACAGAGACGTGAAGCACTATCTGTGAATTAGTTCCTATGCAGTCCACTGCTTTGCTGTGTTGACTGGGTAACTAGATGCTTGTTCACTTGCCAGCAGCTAGGGTGAGGATCTACGCGCGCACCTGTTATGCAACACAGAACACAGTATTGCTCGTTCGGCTGCGCCTGCTTATCTTGTCACTCACGTGGCCAAAGTTTCCAACAAATTTTAACTATTTTTTTATCTCGGCGGATGGTTTAAACTTATCTACAGAGAAACAAGTATGTACTGCGCCTAGTGGTAGTATTTTTTAATAGACTTACATTACAATTTACATTCCATTTTATTGAAGTCACTTAATAATTTCATACATTTTTAAAATTTTTTTTTAAGTTTCCTGAAAATCCATTTGTTAAATCGCTGTTTTCGTTATTCCCGAGTTCGTTAAAATGGGGCTCTACTGTACCACTTTAAGAAATGGCAATATTTTAAAGGATAAATTACAGTATGCTTCAAAAGTGAAAATCTTTGTACTGATATAAAAACAAAATTTTATAAATTTTTAGCACTTGTTTTGGCAATTACAAGTGTATTGGCTCTTGACACACACATTTTAATATTCATGATTAACAAAACAAATCGCACAAAACATTTTCGAGTCCAAAAACTATTTTCTTTTATATTATAGAAACAATTAGTTTATTATCTATATTATAAATCACTGTTTTATATACTGTTGCAACACAAAATTGTGTAACCATGACTGTATTGTTAGTGTTGTTTTGTCTTTTATAACGCTCTTAGAAAAAGTGGGAGGTAATATTTTTTAGTATTTAAAAATACAATTATGTATTTGGTTTGATTATTGTTTGATCAGTCTCAGGAGGGGCAACGGCCCCTATGCCCCCACCCTCTCGGACTCGTCCCTAGAACTCGCTGTCCATTACCTACTAAAAATATTTTAATGGACCATTTTTTGCTAGTCCACCAGCCGTACTTAAAGGGTGTAACAAGGAATGTCTCTGCTCCCAATCTAATAGAGCATATTCAACATTCCCATACTGCCAAAAAACTAATTAAATATTGAATTTTTAAATTTTTTTTTAGTTTCAGCATTTTTTTAATTGAAATAATTTTTATTCTTTATTTTTGTGAGCATGTCATTGTAGCCTGCAATGTCTTTGTATACTATGATTTTTTTGAGTTTGGTATATCAGTTGGTTTTAGTGTAGTCGTTAAAACGGAAACATGCAAAATATGACTTTAACCAGCCATTACGCGAAAACTATGAAAGCTAAAAAATTTCATAATAGCCAAATTTAGTCACATTTTCTGTCTAAATTAAGAAGAAAAATATCAGATATAAATTAAAAATAAAATAATAATGATGAAAATTGCGGTAGACCACGCCCTTACCACTATTATACTCTGGAAGGGCATCTATGACCTTTCTTTCACTTAAAATAAAGCATAAACATCACCGGCAGCATAAATTCTACTGTTTGCAACACTTGTTTTTAGCAACCTATTCGCAAGGAGACAGCATTATTGTTTATTTAAAATAATAATTTTTAAAGGCAGAAACATTTTAAAATAAATTATGCCCTGAACAGAATCTACTACTTTTCAAACAAAATACATCCTAAAGCATAAAATCGCTACCAAAAGTTTACAACCATTTTATTCACTGAATTTTTGTGAAGTAGTAATGAGCAAATTAACTATGTATTGTAATACGTACTGTATTACATTATTACTGCATGTTTATTACAGTCACATTCCTGTAGAAAAGACACACCTTTCTATCATAAAAAAAGCATACAGTAGCACCAAGCAACAAGTTTAAATTGAAACACAAAAACTGCAAGGACAGTAATCCAACAAAAATTTGACTGAATTTGAAGTCCAAAATACTAACTGTAATTAGTTAACAACAAAAAATACAAAAACTTCTAAACACAGGGTCAAATCACAAGTCCGTGTCATAATGACTCCACCAAACAGAGAATGTAGCATACTACAACTACAACCGTAAGTAGTAAAACATCTTTATAACGACCCCTTACGGTTCCCGAGATCAGGGTCAATATAGAGAGATGGTTGTTAGTAGATTTTGAACCCATTTTGACCCATTTGGAACTCATTTGGAACTCTTATATGTCAAAATAGGCAGTTTTTGCACTAAGTCTACGTTCAGTCGTCATCATATACAACTAATAAATATTACATTTAATGTTAGCTATAAACTAAATTTATTAATAGGCATCTTGCAGGGAAAAAGAAATATCTAAAATTGTTAATTTGAACGTACTAGTATCATCATAAAAAACAATAAACAAAGCACTAAGTGTAACTGTTAGTGAGTTAAATTGTTTTTAACATTAATGGTTTGATTAAAACATAGCAAATTTGGTTGAAACAGTAATGTATTTGTGCTCGGGGGGGCTTTACTTACACGCTGTGAAAGCGTGGAAAGTCACACCCTGCAGAAGCATAAATAAAACGTTATGTACCGTGTCGCCGCTTGTTTGTTATTGGCTGGCCGGCAGGGCGGGGCCTGGGAGGATTAGACAACGATGAGTGGGGAGAGGGAATAATGCGTGCCGGAGATGGCTGTGCGCGTAAGCACTGATAAATACCATAGTGTAATGGGTCTGCTCTTCACGTCTACTACGTTGTTTTTGGATATGGTTGTTAGATGTTATGTCCCTGTTCGGGGACGCCAGAATGTAATGGGTCCTTCTTCTCGCCGTCACGTGCTGTTGTTTATATATATATTGGAGGTTACGTCGTTCCTGTTCGCGGCGACAGAATGTGATGCGTCTCTGCTACGTCGCCACGTTGTTATTTAGATGTTGGAGGTTATGTGTTCCTCTTCCGGGCGGTCGAATGTAACGGGGCTGCTCCCGCTCTGTTTGACTGTCGTCTGTAGAGTTATATATGTAGTTCCTTGGCACACTGCGACACGTGTAACGG